>PVIW01010476.1:0-43905 GCA_004026585.1 Noctilio leporinus
TTTGTTTCCAGGAACTTTTTGATTTCATCTTTGATCTCATTGTTGACCCCTTCATTGCTTAAAAGCATGTTATTCAGTCTCCATGAGTTAGAGAATTTTTGGGTTTTTCCCTTGAATTTGGTTTCTAGTTTCAAGCCATTGTGATCTGAGAAGATACTTTGTATGATTTCAATTTTCCTGTATTTGTGGAGGCTTGTCAGACCTCTTTTTCCTTCTTAAGATTTCCTGAATAGGCCTCAATCATATTACTGTGTCACTCAGTATGTTTTTAATCCTTTTTTTTTTAATATAATTTTATTGCTTCTTTGCACAAGTGTTATCTGATACTGTTTGTTTTACTACCAGATATTTTTAAATACAAGTGCAAAATTAAACACAGAATGAAGTAGAAGCTGAGCAGTAGTTGCCCACCCTGTGACTTTCTGAATAGAAGGCCAGATCATGGGAAAACAGAATCATGAGGGTCTTGCCACTCAGGTCCTTTCCACGTCATCCTTCCCAGGAATGTATAATGTTATTTCCAGCTGACCAGTTAATACTGTCCCCTCAGTGTCTGCGCTGAAGGTCCATTTCACACAGGCAATCACTCTCAGGGTCTGCGGCAGACGGCCTTCTCTCATATCCCTTTCTTCAACAAGCTGTGCTTTGAGACCCAAGACTTTTCAGATTCTCATATGTGAATTAAGAGGAGCTGGTGCCTGAAAAGAGGTAGAGTTCTGAGGTTTGAAAGCTCCCTTGAAAAGAAGGCACTGGACATTTCTGAGGTTTTAAAAAAGTGGTGGGCACATGAAAAATGCTAAACATTAGGGAAATGCAAACCAAAACCACAGGGAGATATCACTTCACAGGCACTAGGATGGCTAAAATAAAAAAGACAGATGACATACAAAAAGTGTTGCTGAGGATATTGAGAAATTAGACCCCTCATGCCATGATGGTAGGAGTGTAAAGTGGTATATGCACTTTGGAAAAACAGTCTAACACTTCCTCAAAATGTTAAATGTAGAGTTACCATCTGACCAAGCTATTCTACTCCTAAGCATATATCCAAGAAACGTTAAAACATATGTGCACATAAAAATTTGTACATGGTTATTCACTGCAACATGATTACAATAGTCAAAAGTGGAAACAACCCAAATTTCTATCAATCAATAAAGGGATAAATAAATGTGGTATGTCCATATGAGAGAATATTATTCTTTAATGAGAAGAAACAAAGTTCTGATATATGCTATAGCATAGATGAACCTTGAAAACAGTGTGCCAAGTGGAAGGAGCCAGTCACAAATGCCTCATATTGTATGGTTCCATTTACATGAAATACTCAGAATAGGCAAATCTATAGAGACTGAAAGTAGATTGGGAATAGAGGGTAAGATGTGGAAGTGACTACTAATGGGTATGGGGTTTCTTTTAGGGGTAAGACAATGTTCCAAAATTAGCTGATGTTTGAACATATCTGTGAATATACTAAAAACATTGACTTATACTCTTTAAATGGATAACTTGGATGATATGTGGATTATAGCTCAATAAATATGATTTAAAAATGGTAGGGACCAGGGCTTCCCAGAGAGTAGATTCTTTTGCTGGATGACACATAGGTTTCATAAAGAGTAAAGGTCATAATCTTAGAAAGCACAGCATGGGGTTTCCAGTAGGCTTATCACTGGGGCATGGGACCACTGACATTTGAATGGGCAAAGCAGGATGAAGATGGGAGCTCTCCCAGAGTCTTTGGGTACCTTTAACTTTTTAGATTCTCACATGACATGAACACCATTCATCAAACCAAAAATATAAATGAGGTTGACTTCTAGCCGCTTCAGTATATTGGGACTTGGAGTCTGGTTTAATTGTTTTCTTTCACTAGATCGAATAAAGAATAATATTCTCTCTTATGGACATACCACCTCATCTGAATCCCCACTCTACTTCTCATGTTTGTGGCACAATGGGATACACTGTACCTGAGGCTCATTTTAAAATGATGCTTTCATACCTATGGGTTTTACAACTAGATGGCATTACTTTTGTTTTACCTAAACCTTATTTATTATACTCTCCAAGCCTATATGGGATATCTGTGAACTCCCTTTTTGAAGAACCAATCTACTGAATGTCACTGTTAATTCCACAGTGACATTCTAAAATAAGTCTTAATCAATTTAACATTTAAAAGTTCATAGGGCAGAGACATAGTTGCATGTCTCAATACATACTATTTGACTATGGCTTTGTAGAAATGCAATATTCTTTAATTACAAAAATTATCTCCAAGCTGTATAAAGTCTCCTCTTTGGAAAGTCTAAGACACATTAAAACATAAAAATATAATTGTCATTGAGGCTCTGTTGACTAGATGATTCAATGAGAAATGGAAATAAAGTAATGTGAAACATTTGGGCAACAATTTCCATACAGAAACTCAATAAGTTGATGTAAAACAAGAATATTACGTTTTTTTTTTTTTTTTCGTAAGAGAATCCCCTTTTCCCCTTTTTAAGATTCTGTGATGAAATGCTGAGAAGGGTGCACAAGGTGAAAGCTGATTTTCCCTGAAGTGCACGTTGTAAATTCAAAGCCAAAATTCTTTCAACAAGATTAATAAGTGCTATTCATGGCGTTCCATGGGCAGATCAACAGTGTGAAAAGCACGGGTATAAGGCCATAAAATAAAACACTCTGTTATTTTCAGATGTATTTGAGCTGCAGTCAACCATAGGAGGAACCCTGATGATCATCTTTTGGTGGGATGGAAGCAAATTGTGGAGGACCAAGTTATAAGATACAAATCACTTTCAGGCAAACCTGGCGGCTAATTAAGTGACTGACTTGAAAGCTAAAGACCTTTACTTGAGAATATAGAACTTTTATGCCTCCCAACTTGTAACCATTAGGAACATAAAAATGAGAAATTCTCTGTAAGGACTAAAAATGTAGGGAAAATGGAGATGGACCCAGGTCAGATGGAGAGGTCAAAACTTAGAAACACAGGGAAAGAACAGACCAGTTATGATTCTTTTTCAATCTGATTACTGATTAATAATTAAAATTCAATTAATACTTTTATTTACTTAAAATGGCCATTGGAATTAATTTCTACATTATTGCTGGAATTAATATCTTAATATTTATATTATCACTGGAATTAATATCTTGATTAATATTTTAATTCCATCAATAATCTGGTTAAAAAAATAAAGGCTTTGAGAGTTAGAAAACCTGGCTTTGGACTGGCCTGCTTTCAACTTCTGTGACTGTAGGCAATTATTTTCATCTCTCTAGGATTTAGTTTCCTTAACCATATAAGGACAGGGCTTAATGATCCTATGATGCCTTCAATTTTATGATTTTTATGATTTATGAATCTTAGGTTTCAGAGCTGGCTGAGTCACTGATGATTTATCTGCAAAAAATAATATTATTGACTCTCAAATCAGAGACTAATATTTCCTGTGGGTGAAAAATTAATTTTTAGCTATCACTAATGTCAAACCAAAGAAAATATCCTGACTCCAATAAGAAATTTAAAGAGTCTGCTCAAAGATACATGGCTAGGAATTAGCAGTGTGTGAGTTCCCATAATTAACTAAAACTCCACACAGGAATTCTTTCTAATTTATTTAAAAATTCTGTGAGTCCTTTTCTTTTCCAAACTAAATATTCTCAAAGAAATAAAAATATGCTTAAGGAGCATACTTAGCTGGAACTACTATATTGTGTTTTCCTACTAATATTGTCTAAATTTTTGAATGGTGAAAATAACATTACAATGTGATAATAACAAGCTGCCACATGCTAATCCACCGTTTGTACTTTCTAGTTAATCTCCAAGAAGAAAATGAACCACCAGGCACTTGGAATGTTTTGCCTTAAATACAGGTACTTGGATGGTATTCGGATGAACTAAATAGATTATCTTGAGGCCATTTTCATAACCAAAATGACAGGCTAGTCAACAGTTTAGATCAATGATTACATATGTAAAATACAGCAGTGAATGTTTAGGGATTTATCAAGGAGGATTCTTTGAGATGCAAACATCAACGGCAAACTTGAGCTGATATAAATAATGAAGCAAGTCCAGAAGGAGGGCTGGGTCTGGCAGATCTAACCCAGACCTCTGTCTGTGCTTCCTGGTGTTCTTTCTTCTTTCTCAGGCTCCCATGCTGCTCCCTCCTTGGTTTGGACACTTCGTCCTGAGTGAGATTGTTGTAAGCTCTATTCTGGCTTTGCTTCTTCTTGACAGATCATCGGGCCTGGAACACAGTGAATGCACCATGAATAATAAGAATAGTGATAAGTGCTGGCATTTATCAAAATCTCATTACATGCTCTGTGTGTTTTACATGTATTGATTCATTTATTCTTTATCATAATTCTGTGAGAGTGTGATACATAAAAATATGTCAACAAATACTTTGAGATGCCTTCTTTAAGAGGTGAGGTTTAATTTGCCTCCTCTTGTGTGTGGACTGCACTTAATAATTTGCTCTAATGAGTAGAATACAGCTTAAGTGGGACTTGAGACTCAGCTGAAGTGAGACTGGAGATAGTCACAAAAAGACCATGGCTTTCATCTTGGTTGTTCCTCTATCTCTTTTTCCTTTTCTCCTCCTCCATTCACTTTCTCTAATTAACCCCCACTCTCACTATCCCCGGGGAAAAGTTAGCTGCTACTTTTTGGGGACACTCAGACATCCCAAGGGCACGCCTACATGATAAAGAACTGAAATCTCTGGCCCATAGCCATGGGTCCTGCCAACAACAGCATAAGTGATTTTTGACGCTGATTCTCCAGTTCAGCTTCAAGATGACTACAGCCCTTGTTGGCATCTTAATTACAACTTTTTGAGTGTCACTGGATCAGAGCTATTCAGCTAAGCCACTTGGGATTTCTGATTCTTAAAAACTGTGTGAGATGGTAAGTATGTGCTGTGTTCAGCTTCTAAGTTTTGGGTGATTTTTTACACAGCAATGGTTAAGTAATACTAGCAAGTACTATTATCCTCATTTTAGAGATGAGCAAATTGAAGCAGAGGAAGGTGACTTGTCCTAAGTCACAGAGCTGAGAAGTTGTGGAGGCAGGATACAGATCCACCCAGTCTGATTTCCTGGTTTGCATTTTTGCTTCTGTTGTACGTACCATGGCTTGTCTAGTTTGCTTGAAATATTTAGTATTTCCTTTTAAATTGCCCAAAATATCAAAATTGATGGATAGCTTCAGAGAGATTAAGATGAGGAACAGCGAGCATTAAATTCTTCTTAAAAATTATTTTATTTAGTTGAAAAATAATGTTTACATGTCTTAGAAGCCATGTAACATTTCTATCACAGAAAACAGATGTGAGAGACAGGCTCGGAGCTTTAGGAAAGGGGTAAGAAGTTTGCTAATCTTCCACATAAAGAGAGTTGAATTCAAATTCTATGTTGATAGTTTCTACTCATTAAAGGCATGGTGATGAGAGAAGAATACTTCTGAAATATGTAGTTTTATAAATTCTGATACACATAATTCTAACTATGTCAGGGTTGGATGATTTCTTTAGACATTAAGATAAAACTTGATGAGTTTTGTTTTGTTCTGAATTTATGTGAAATTGATCTAAAAGTCAAGAAAACTTAGGTTTTTAATTCCTGTATCACTGCTGAGTTATCATTGTTGAAGTTCCCACATTACTTCTCATTTTCAAATCTCTCAGAAAGATTTTCAATCTTTCTCAGTTGGAGAGAGAAAGAGGCTAGAAGATGAGTTTTCCCCAAATCTCCTGTTCTCTTTACTTTCTTGTTTCTGAACCCTCAGCTGGGTGAGGGCCATGTGGACTGGCTGTGAGATTCTGGGGAAGTAAGTGACTGTTTCTGTTTTACCCAGAGAGTTCCCTTCATGAGAACCAGAGTTCAGAGTGGGAAAGTTGCTGCCTGAAGACTCTTGAAGGAGTAACAGGGCTTCACAGTCTGGTTATTTTTTTCACTGCTTTTGCATTTGCTTCCAAGTCTTACCTGAGGGTGGGATGATTCCGTACTCAGCCTTGGGATGTGACCTATACAATGTCCATCTTGTATTCTTTGTCCCTCGATTATTTGAGTCTACCTTATCTTCTTAATGGATTGAAATCTCTCTGAGGCAGAAAAATGGAAACAATGCCTTGCCTATAATGTAGTTCAATATCTATTAATGCTACTAATAAGTTAAAGTGAAAAGATGGATGAGTGAATGAATTGATGAATGAATGGATGGATGATGAATGGAATTACAGAAGCACATTGAATTTTCCTACTAAAGCTGCATTGTTAGATATGCATTGAAATAAGAAAAAGTCCTATGAGTATTCTGAATTTATAAACAGATAAGTTCAAAATAGGTATTTTGCTTTAAATAAAAATTGCCTTAAGGTTAAAGTTCACTTTCAAAAATTCATTTTATACTCAAATTTTCAGTAATTTATTTATTGGTGACGTTTTATAGTACAAAACACATTGGCATACTTAACCACATAACAAAGCACAGATCATTTCTAGCTTGGAGGATGTTTTATTTAAAAATTTATTGTATTTTGTGGATTTCCACATGCATATATCTTTTTTTAGGGGGGGTCAGGGAATAGAAAGCCAATTAGATATTCATTTCTATTTTGCCTTTCTCAAAGGATTAGAAGCTCTTTACTGTTAAATCATAGTGCAAATAAATGTCTCATAACCACAGGTGGCTTTTTTTGGCATTTATAATGTTTTCAAATACCGAGACCAATTTACAACGCATCAGATTAGATATACAAATGAATGGCTTCAAAGTCTAAGAATAAGCAGTTAGGAAAGCTTTCTATAACTATAAATGATAAGATGTTTTTGAGGTAGGATGATGAACACCGATGCCCAGTGGTCACATAGAGAATACAGAGTAAGACTTGGTGGGGCAGGGTCTATCTAGATGTTGGCAAGTAAGGGAAGAATCATGGCTATGAGACTCCGATTTTAACAGTAATGGTTGCAAGTAATTTTACATTATAAAAATGTCTTTCTCATTAAGATTTAATTGACATCTAAATTCACCGTCTACTAAAGGCCACGGACATTGTGTGACATATATGAGGCATCTAATAAACCAGCAACAGCACACTGAGTCATGCTTCTAAACTCTGGCTTCTGCAGCATCTCTTCTTCCCCCAGCCAAAGAAAGTTGTCGGCTTTTAAGGTATCTTATATGATTGGGGCAAACTTATCTCGATAATTTTTGTATCTTAAGGTCAACTGGCTTGGAACTTTAGTTACATCTACCAAGTCCTTTTTGCTATGTAGCATAACATAATTATGGGTGTAATGCCACAGAATGAGGGTCATGTGGGCCAAAATTCTGCCTGCCACAGCCATAAAACTAGAAAGTGGCAGATTCAAATGCTAATTGAGGTCCAACTAGCTTCAAGATCTATATTTATTCATTATATCATCAGTACACTATCCATGCATTAAAATAGGAAAAAAAATATTAAAAAATAACTTGTCATCCTTAATAGAATATGAGTAACTGTTGATGTCATGAAACTACCCATGTTCCCTTCCTAAAATAAGTGATTTGAGAACATAATCCAGAATACATAAATCAAAATCTTGAATTAAAAAAGGTAACTGTTTTATGAAGTTTTACTGAAATTGTCTGTGTTTCAGAAGGTTCATCCAAAACATGGAGATGATAATAATAGTAGGACTGTTGTGTGATTGAATGTGGTAAAGTATATGATACAATTTCTAGTGCACAGTAAATTCTCAATAAATACTGATACTAGTGATTATACATACCTATAGTGTTTTTGACTTTATAATAACATTTTCAAACTACTTGTCTAATTATTTGTCTTTCTTTTTAACTATAAGCCTCATAAGCAGGGATCACATCTTTTTTCACTACAGTGTTTCTAGCATCTGGCACTGAGGTTGGCATGTATAAGGTTTGCTGAATACATGAGTGAATAATTTTTAGATGAAATCTCTCAATTATTTTTAACATGGTGTGGGTCAAATAAAATGCTGCATTTGGTCTAGGGGTATCCAATTTGTGATTTCTGCCAAAAATTATGGCTATGATAATTTGACATGAAAGTTTTTCAGACATGTGTTATTAATCTTTTAAAGAACTCAATAAACATCCATAGTACATCTAATTTTGAATGATACAGATGCTGGTGAAACTGACATTTCAATAGTTTAGATATTCCAAATATTTCTCTTCCAACCTGAAGAATGACAAAGATGTTTTATTCTACCTTCCTTTGAATTAAAAATAATTTCACCTGTTTTAAAAAATAGCAATGTACTTTGCTAGTTTCCTAATTATGGCTCACGGCACTTTGCTCATTCTCAGGGGTATGTTTCATCTGTTATTTACTTATATATCAACCTGCTGCCCTTGGAGCAGGACAAGGGCTATACTTCTGGCAGGAGTCACTTCAAATTAGTCTTGTGTGTCCAGGTTCTGTGCTCCCTACTGATCCTTGAAATGCAATCTTTCTTCTCAATATTTAACTTTATGACATTTGGTATTTTGATACTACCTGAAAAAAAGAGACAACTCTAGTCAATATAACATTAAAATGATACCTTGGAATAAAAATTAGTGTAGAAATGGTGAGACACATTCATCATTAGGACCAGAGCCAGAAGTTCACTGTGAAAAGAATGTTAATTATAAAATGCTTATGTAATTAAATACTAGTTTTAATAACCCTAGCACATTGCTGATATAATAAGGAGTACAACTCTTTTAATCAAATTTCTGTGGCTGTCTAGACAGACTGGTAGAATATTTGGATCTGAAATTTATTTAAATAGAGAGGAAAAACTCTTAATGAGGAAAAACACTATATGTCTTTGGTGTCATGGTTTTGAAGACGTGGTTTTGAGATGAACACTTATGAAGAGGGAGAGAGAACACTGGCCTTAGAAATGAGACATGGGGTAAAATAGAGGGAGAGAGAAGCTGTACTATTTGTGAGACCAATAGATTAGGGATAATTCTATAACTTAAATTGTTAACTGGGTCCATATTAGATTTTGTGTGTTTGATGTTAAATAATATCAGTGCTTTGAAAAATGGCTTTTCTATTTCCCATTCATTCTTTCATGATGTCTGCATTGCATTTTCTGCTGTCCTGCCAAAACAGTCTCTGAAGTTACACCTTATCTTTTAGGTTTTACTTTTGTCAGTATATCTTGTAATAAAAGTTTCATATTTTAGAATGTGGTTTAAACATGGACTTAGTAAGAAAACAATCTCAGCTTAAACCTGGGGTTTGGAAGAATCAGACACAGTTAAGTAGTCTATAGAGAGGAACTTGGGAAAAGTCCAATCAAAGTGTAAAATTTCACAGTTTACAATGAAACTTCTGACATGAGATCATAAGAACATTTTCAGCTTTTGCCTGACTCTTTGGAGCCCATTTTCTGAAGGAAGCTAGTTGACATATGAGGAGACAACCCTAGATCTCCATGCTGCAAGGAAGCCCAAGCACTCACATCCTTTCTCATTGACTCACCTATGGTGCCCACTCCCAGATACAGTCATACCATGGACTTCAGAACTCACCAAACCCTGTACTCGTCACATTTTGATGGGAAAAAAAAAGTTTCAGCATTCATTGTTTGCTCAGGACTTGTCACACTAGCTAGAACTTGTACGAGTCACAATGCTGCCCTGCAAGAGAAAATCCTCCATTATTCTGTACTCATTAGTTTCAATATTCAACATGAGTTCCAGAATGAATTAATGACAAGTACTGAGGTATCACTGTATACACATTTGACAGACCCTCACTGAGCCTCAGAGCCATCCACCCACAGGTCTATTTCACAAGCATCACAGTTTCAATGTTTGAGACTAAACACTTGATTTCTAGCTCACTCAAGTCTCTCTGCCTTTCAATTTCTCATCTTTGGAATTGATTCTAATATTCACCCAATACCCCAGACAAAACCTGAGTCAGCCTTCGTTTCTCCTTCTATCAAACCTGAAACTAATCCATCTGCAAATACTATTGATTCTGCCACTACCCATGTACCTTGAATTTTTTCTAGGTTTCGCCATCTTTGATGTTTGCATTGTCATCTCCTTCAAATAGCCTCCTTATACAGGCCCCCACCCCCCTCCTTTCTTGCCACCTACTACCAGCTGCAATTTTCTCTTTAAAAATGGTAGCTGGATCTTCCCATGACCATGCAAACCCTTGAATGGATTGCTATGGCATTTAAATACAATCCAAATAATGAAATGTGATTTGAGTGGCCCTACATGGTCTTTTACAGAGACATCTCATGTCTCTCTTCCTTTGCCCATTTCTTCTAGCACACAAGCCCTTTCTTTCCTAGTGATTTTGATGACTGTTCTGTTCCTGGAGCACTCCTACCTATGCTCCACATTCTTAGGTTAAATGTCAGGGAGGCCTCTTATAATCAACCCATCTAAAAATACTTTCGTAGAATCCTATATTTTTCCATAGTGTTTGTGACCCCTGTAATTATTTTGTGAGTGTGTGATTTTACATTTTAATATATATTGCATAGCTCTTTACAGTATCTTTTAAGCATCACAAAGACACAGCCCATGTCTATTTTATTTTACCCATTATATTTCTGGCACTTAGTGCCTGGAACATACACTAGTAGTCCTGTCAAATATATCAAATCCTTAGAAAGTCTCAAGAGAACCATGTGGTTGACTTAGCAAAAAATTATTAGAAGCTAAGGGGGAAATTATGAGAATATATTGTTTTCCATAGTAATATAGAGAATGAAAAACTAGAAATAGGAATCCTAGCTTGAAGGGCATCCCTTTACTATTGCACCAGGGGAGACCCAGTTCCCACACTTCTCCTGCTACACCTCTTGGATTTGCCTCTTGGATTTGCCAGACTTTTATCACACAAGATTCCATTTTTCTCCACACTCTGGAAATCCCACTCTGAAGTGTGAAGCTTTTGCAACGCTGCTCTCTTTTAGCTCATCTTCACCTGTAACACCGCCCTACTGATGATGTTTCCTTCCCACACCAAGGATACCCCTCGTTCTACATAGTGACTTCCTGGGATGGGAGTGGAACCAAGTGCTCTCTGGGGTGCGAACTGAACTTGTCCCTTTGTCTATGGATGATTGAATATGTCTGAAGCTGAAGAATAAGAAGGACAAAGAAAATCCTGGTTACTATGTAGCAGGTATTTTCAATCTTGCTTGCTCACTGAGTTATACAAAATATTACTAATCCTTATATTTTACTCCCAGAGATTCTAATATGACTTATCTCAGGTATGGCTGGAGCACTGGGACTTTGGTGCAGTCCCTTAGGCAACCCTTCAAATATACACCTCCTAGACCCAAAGTGATCTGGTCTGAAGTGGAACTTTCAGATAAAGCTCAAGAAAGTCAAAGCTCAAGTTTGAAGAGAATCATGGAAATATGGAATGGTAAGAAACCAGGACTTAATAGGTTCATTTTAGACCATAAATGAAGAAAGCCCACAAAACTGTAAATACTAGTCTTTCACACCCTTCTCCCTCTGGGAATGGTTGTTAGTTTTGGGCACAAACAAAATTGAGAGCATCAGGAGAAAATATTTTAATGTTGGGCCAGGGTGGGCAATTTCATTTGTAGAATTTTTGTGACCTTTTCCTCCTACTAACCCAGGGATAAGGTGAGTCCCACAGTACAAAGTTGTCCCAGACATGGAGAAGCCCCCAAAACCTCCTGAGATTCTGTGAGCCAAGTTGATTTTATTGCCATTATGACACAGTCCCCCCACTCCCCTCAAAAAGGCCATGGTGACTACTTGAAGAAAAGTAACATGGTACTAATTATATAATTTAACCTAAATTCTGTGTTTTAGACCTATTTGAAAGATATCACTGCTGTTAATATTGATCCAGAAATTCACCACTGTCAATTAAAGGGTCTCCAGAAAATGATTTAAAAAAAAATTTTATTGTTGTTGTATTACATCCATCCCCTTTTTGCTCCCCTCTGTCCCCCTCCCCACCCACCCATTCCCCCCAATGATTTTTAAGGTATTGGGAAAAGCATAATATTTTATCCCCTCTTGGTGAGTTTTAGATTGCCAATAATTAGCCTGATGACTGAGGAGGAGTGAGTTGGATTAACTCACAAAAACAATAAATTACAGTGTCAAGAGGAAAGTAAGAAGAGACAAACAGTATAAGTATGTCATGAAATGACAGAAATTATAAACCCAATTTATGTATTTATTCATAAAGAAAAAAATCCTGGCAGTAGTGAAAATGGTGATGAATTAGCCTAGATGCTAAGAAATGAGGGTCAATGACCAATCTACATAACAATTAAGGACCAAAGAATAACCTCTGAGTAATATATTATCTGGTTGCATTGGTTACAAAAATCAATAGACACTGGGCCACTGTGAAAAGATGCAGTTGCTCTGGAATTAAGAAAGTTGGGCGTTGTGAGGAGGAGTGGTATTTACTTGGTTTCAACTCTTGAAAGAGGCAGTTTGATTGGGAGGTGGGTGGCTTTGTGCATAGCATATGTGACATATTTAACTCTACATGACATGGATAGAATTTGATTGTCATGTTGACTATTTAGTGTTCCAATGAGTCCTCTCTCATCATATTACTGTTCTGGTTTTTCTTTTAAATTAAGAAAAATTTAATAGATTTATTTTATTATTATTACCATTTTTAAAGATTTCATTTATTATTTTTCATAGAGAGGGGAGGGGAGAGAGGCAGAGAGGGAGAGAAACATCTATGTATGGTTGCCTTTCACCTGCCCCCAGCTAAGGACCTGGCTGGAGACCTGACTTGCAAGCTGGTTATGTTGCCCTGGCTGGGAACATATTACTGTTCTGAATCATGGTTCTACCCCTACCTTGTAACTGAAAAATTTTATGCCCCTCAGAAATATTAAGAACCCCTGAGTGTTAGATTTAACAAGAGGATGAATCAAGTGCTCTATCAAAGCAGTTCATGATTTTAAGTTGCATTAAATCTTGATGATTGTTGGCCTTGAGCACTTTTAACCTCTCTTGGATAACATAGGAATTTTAATATAATTCTCTATGGTGACTGATTTGAATTTCTAAGACAGTAAGTAGAGAAGACACTTACCTGATGAAGATTGCTTCTCCTAAGAGTTATCTCAATGAAACAACTTCATGGTATATTAAGAAAGTCAACAGTTGTATCTTTGAGAGCCTACAAAGAAACCAGTTTATTAGACCTTGTGCCTTTCTATGCTGTCAAGAACTGTGCAACATGCTAGCGTGTATAGGAAATCTATCAGCCTGACCTCATATGATGAACTCATGTAGCTTGTTCTTCTCATGCAACCTTTGAGAAGAAACCTACCTGATTAATAGTTGTGAGGACCTAATGAGCCAAAAAGGCTACCTTTTCTTTTGAGAGTCAGAGAGTTAATGAGTGCTTATCAAGTGCTTATATAAATTATCATTTAACATGGTGAAGAGTCTTAGGACAGAAATGTATGGGGCTGGTGATATTTAAGAATCAAAATTTGTAAATTAGAGTCTGGGCCATAAATATATCTTGGTGTCTTTAAATTGTATGTCATTTTATTAAAAATTTAGTCTAAGTTCCAGGGACCTGATATACTATATAATAAACTATGTGTGTGTGTGTATCATTCATCTATCTATTATTTATATACCCATATACATGCATATATACATCATATATACATATATACACACATACATATTTACTATATACACACATAGAAGGATGGAGTTATAAAAGATTATATAAAAATGATCTATATGTGCATATTTTCCTTTTTATACATATTTTATTTAGAAAGAAAACAATCTTGATGTGGCTAGAAAGGAGTAAATGTAGGAACTTCTCTCCCAGCTCTCAGGGTTCAGTGTGAAACTATGGGAGTCAGGAGAGACATGGGAAGAGAGATAGATTGCTCTTAAAAACATCACCCACTTAGCAGTTACATTAGACATAAAGTCATTCATTGTAAAAGCAACTGAAAAGAGAAAACACTGGACTGTGGTGGTGGCCAAATCAATTTGCTGAAATTTCACAGCTTTCCTTCTGAAAATTGGACTCTTGTTGGCATTGAGAAATATGTGGGTGAGTACCAGACACAGAAGAATGTCAGCTCGGCTTCTATGAAGAGAATCTTGTTGCTGCTTTCAGTTACTAAGGAAGTAGTTTAAAAGGATTAAAAAATTACATTTTTAAAAATTTTATTTAAGAAATCAGCTTGTTTCTCTTTGGGCGATGTTTAAGGTTCCTAAGGTCTGTATTTACTACTAACATTTTTATTAAAATTAATTTGTTGTTGTATTACGGTTGCCCCATTTTCCCTCCCTTTTCCACCATTCCTCTCCTACTGCTAACTTTCTACCTGTCACTCTCATGTCTCATCTTAGTTATCATGCAGTTTCAAGGTGTCTGCCCTACATAAGCACCAGTTGTACTGGGTGACCGCTATGCTCTTCCTCCCAGGATAAAGCATGTCCACGTAGCATGAAGATGGGGTGGTAGGAGGAATGGCCTACCTGTTTCCTCCTCGGCAGTGCAGATACTTGATCATTTTTCTAGTGTTCCACCAGTTTTGTAACTTACCACGCTTGGTTTCTTTTGCTCCTTCTGCCACCTGATGACAAACTATTTTCTTTCTGCATGTCTTGAGTTCAGATTCCCCAGGGAAGATCTGATCCTATTAGGCAGCCTTGGACATATTTGTCAAACTATTTGCCATTGGTCGAAACCTTAATCCCTTGTCTACCCTAAATGGTCTCAGAGTGGTGCAGTTATGTAGAAGTCACTTCTATCCAAGGAACATCTTCCTGTGTTGAAAACAGGTTTCTCCAGGAGGAATTTGGGCATTCCTCTGGGCTGTCACAGACTCTGGCTCTGTGTAGGAGATGACAACCTGCCTCACAAGCCTTACAAGGTGGCTATAAGGATAGGATGTGAATGCCAAGTGCCCAGCATGGTGGGGGCATAGCTAAGCATGGGGTTCTTCCTGACCCACTGTTTTTAGACTAGAACCTGTGGTCAATAGTAACTTTTTCAGATTTTCAATATGTCATATTTTTGTTCTGTTTTTGCCTTTTTAAATTTGTATACTTTAAGAGTAATACAGGTGAATCATATTTAGGAAACAACAGCAAAAGAGTATATTTTATCTTTGATGATGATATGATGGTGATGATGGTGACGTTGCTGATGATAGGACAATCATGGCTAGCAACATTGAATGCTGTCCATGTGCCAGCTACTATGCCAAGTGCTGAATTATCTTGCATGAATTATCTTATTTGATCCTTACCTCAATACTGTGAAGCAGATTCTGTTTTTGTTTCTATTCTATTGAACTGGCCACCACTGAGACTCACAGGAAGGTTAGGTAACTTTCCCCAAACCACACTGCTGTGGACCTGGCTTTAAACTCCACTGCAGAGCCAAGCCCTTAACCAGAAAGCAGGTTGGAATTTTTAGTTTCTGGAAAGTTATTTTGATGACTGTGCTACTGTTAAAGATTCATTACTTAGCCTGTTAATTTATAATAGCATACCTCCCCAGAGTGGCTGGCATTTAAGGGGTACACATAAAACCGACTTTTAAAAATTACTGGCCAGTTTATATGTTTAAAATATCAGACAAATTAATGTTTAACTGAGACAAGAGTACCTATAACAAGTACACTTTTGGGTATATATATGTATATATATATATATATATATATATATATATATACATATATATATATATAAGAATCTTATTATATATATATATATAATAAGAATTGATAAAGTTGTATTTTAAGAAACCAATTAGAAAATAAAATCTGTGAGCTATGCCTTTCTCTTGGTGGCTATAGAAACTAATGTTCTGAATTTACTGCTAATTTTTATTAATTTATAGTGCACTGGCAGCTCATGAAAAAGTGTTCTTCATGTTTTCTTCTTAAAAATGTGATGTAAGGCCCTGGCTGGTGGCACAGTAGATAAGGCTTTGGCCTGCAAACCCAAAGGTCACTGGTTCGATTCCCCAGCCAGGGCACATAACCAGGTTGTAAGCCAGGTCTCCAAACAGGTTGATGGCTGGAGGCAGGTGAAAGGCAACTGTATATTGGTGTCTCTCTTCTTCTCTGTCTCTCTCTCTTTCCTTCTCTCTAAAGATAATAAATAAAATCTTTTAAAAATGTGATGTAGAACCATTGCAACCTTTGATAACTTCTTCTTCTTCTTTTTTTTTTTTTTTGGTAAACGATCTTAAGGTATATAATTTTAAATAGATATCACATTTTTATTATTTAATGTCATCAGTGATATAAACACATTTTATTAAGATGTCTAGAGCTTCTGTTTCAAGAACATATATGAATATGAATAATTACATCATCCTAACATATGACTCACTTTTTTTTTAAGCAGAAAAAGCATAATTTACTTTATTTTCTCTTTTCTACCTACTAGTTATACTAATGTTTATTACTTCTAAATAAGATGACAAACATGTCAATAGTTCTTCTTTTTGAGAAGACCAAAGGGTGTGGCCTTGGATTTATTTGGGGACATTTAATATATTACGTAACAGCTTTTTTAGCTTTTGTTGAAAGAAAACCATAAGATATTCCCCACAATTAGTAATTTAGGTATATTTACAGCAAAAGAGCATCAGTCTAATAGTTCTGGAGTCAGATGTAGAATGAAAGTGTCTATTATGGCTGTCTCAGTATAGGTAATTAAAATCAAAAGGATAGGAAACAGTAGTAGAATTCTCATAATGTTAAAATATAGCCAGGGTGAAATATGCTCATGTATCTTTTTGTAATGAAGTGCTGTGGCAAGCATTATCCACCAGGCCCATAAAACTGTGTAAGTAAAATTTACGTACCTGTGTACAGTCTTAGTAACAATTGCATATGGAGTGAGTGAATGTTAGAGACCATGTGGGAGAGTTTTCAGTTGCACAGACCCCACTGCTTGGAATCATACCCTAGTTTTGCCACTTTCCAGCTACATGGCCTTGAGCAAACTGCTTAACTTCTTTGGTTTTTTCTTATATGATTAATGTTCATAATAGTGGTATCTACCTTACAACATTGTTAGGCAAACCTAATGATTTAATATAAGCCAGTCACACAGTCTGTGGGACACAGTAAGCTTATGTGTGCTAGCTCTTGCTATTTATTCTCATTTTTAAAAAATATTTTTTATGTGTTGTTTTCAGAGATAATTGCAAGTAGGGAGGAAGAAAGGGAGAGAAGCACCAATGCATGGTTGCCTTTCACCTGCCTCCAGCTATGGACCTGGCTGGAGACCTGGCTTGCAACCTGGTTATGTGCCCTGACTGGAAATTGACCTTTGGGGTTGCAGGCCAGCCGCTTATCCGCTGAGCCACACCAGCCAGGGCCTATTCTTATTCTTCTAGAAGAAATAGAGTAAGGGTAAAGTTAATTCAGAGAGGCCTGATCCATATACTGAGATGAGAAACACAAGCAACACAAGGATGATAAACTTCTGAAAGGAGCCTGATCCCAACAAATGAATGACCATCTCCAATGGTGAACTGAGGAGTGGGTGAGGTCAGCGTGAACCAAGGGGCAGAGGAGCGTGAACCAAGGGGCAGAGGAACTGGGATTGAGGGAGGTTGCCCCGCGCTCAGAAACAGTCTGCCTGTGCACGTGGGTCACATTTACCTTCTTCCACTTAGGGTGAGTTTGCTCCCCAACCTGCTGACTGAGCCAAATGCACTGCTGGAAGAATTTGGAGAGTGAGACAGCTCGTTTCTGTCGTATTGGCCAGGGCATATAGGTCTACAGTGCTTCTATCAGCTGAGGCCAAGTGCTCAGCCAAGTGCAGCTAGGATTTTCTGCAGTGGCTGGCCAAATGTCCTTTATCCTATGCAATGGAGCCAGTTTACTAAAACTTTCCCTGGCTTGGCAAAGGCCCCCATGAAATGTTCCTGGACAATGAGGATGCAGTGTCCTTTGTTACGGGCTGTTCATTTTTATCTCAAAGTAACAGTTTTTATCATCCATGAAGAATGTCTGTACTACTTTTAGATTTGCAGCGTTTTGTCTACTTCTATTTATTCTTCCTAACAGCAACTCTGTCTCTCTCCCTCCCTCCTGCCCCCTTAAAAAAAAATAACAGGAACTCTTTAATCAGCAAAATCTGGGAGGCGTTTGAATCATCTTAACAATGGCTGATCCACATTGAAATCAGCACAGCCTACATATTGGGGTATTTGAAGCTGCCTGCAAAATAAAGCACATTATATATGTTTTCTCTCTAAGACTTATAAGCATCCTATAGTGCACATATTATCAGTATTCTTATTTTACAAAAAAGAAAAAGAAAATCATAGGGAGACAAGTAGCTTCTCACAGATTAACCACCTAGAGGTTGGTTGAGCTTGGAATTTTGGGTGCATCTCACTCCAGAATCAAGACTCATCTATTTTTTTTTTTTTGCCTGAGTAGGTTTTAGGCATCCCTTTTCTTCATATGAGGCTGTGGTTTCGTGCTCTTGTGAAATTCAGTTCCATGTAAAAGAGAGGCAATCAGCGATATGAATGACCTGGTTATAATGACCTGGTAATCAAACATTCTGAAGGAACCAAGTGAGGGTCAGGCTGGGAAAGATCCACTTTTGGCTCGGGTCACACCACTGGACAAGCAGGTGTTACTACCCCTGGTATAAGCAGGATGCCTCTTGGGCTAGGATGGTCTTCCTCTTAGACCTGGGCATCAGGTTTTGGCTGAAGCCATCAAGGAAGACTGGGCTACGGGGTGCTAGAGATGAAATACCTTTTGGGGAAAAGCAGAACCCTGATAGGGCTAGTGGGTATATGGCCTTAGACATTGGTAAATTCTAGATTATTGATTAATGTGCTCATGAGTAACCAAAGGAACCTATCAGGTTCCCATTTTATGTAAGAACTTGAACAATAATGCAAAGGAGCACAGAACAAAATCTGAACAAGCTCGGTTGGGATGTACTGGACACCAGTCTGATGGCAGATGTAGAGTTTAGCAATGATGGAAAAAATGACCCTCCTGTGTAGCCAGGAGCTTCCCCCTCAGTTGTAGAAGATCATGACTGAGAAGGGAGGAAAGGATAAATAACAGGGCCAGATGGTTTAAAAAATTTGATAGATTTCAGAATACTTTTACATGCTTTGACCATATTATTGTTCTTTTTCTAAAGACAAATTCTACTAAAAATATCTGAGCATATGGGATTGCAAAGGAGAGGTTATGCTCTTAATTTCTGCTTGTATGGATGTGGATCAGAAGAAGATGGAGTTTATGAGAGTAAATGCCAATCATGAGCAGAACTCTTCTCCTTTCCTTACCCTCCTTGAGTATTTCAGGACCTATGTGTCTCTCCATTAAGATTTTGCAGAGACAGGCAAGTTGTTGAATGAGGTCTCTCAGTTCCTCACAGAGGCACTCTAATGCTCTTCTCAGAAACCTGAGGGAAAAATACTTTCATATTTAACGGAAGTGAGAGTACTAGATATGAGGGAGGTGGGCATCAGTTAACACTGTCATCTGAGGTCAACTGGTGAACAAACCTAGAATATTGAAAATGAAATAGAGAGTTTTCTGTGCTCTTCAGATGAATGAATGTTATGAGTGACCAAAACGGTGATGGTTAGGAGCTATCCTAGATGTCAATAGACTGACAAGACATAATAATTAAATGCAATGTGTGAACCTTGAGTTAATCTTGTATCAGAAAAAATAAAAACATATGTAAAAGATATTTTGGGGGGCAATTGAAAATAATTGAAATATGGACTCTGTAGTACATGGTGTTATTGACTTGATTGTAATTTTAAGTGTGACACTGATATTGTGGTCATAGAGAAGAAAGGCCTTATCCTTGAGATATAAATGCTACAATTTTCAGGAGGAAATCTCATGATGTCTACAACTTGCTGTCAAGTCATTTAGAAGGAAAAACAGTAGATTGAAATATAGAGATAAAGAAAGTAGCAAAATGTTAATAGTTGGTGAAATCTAAGGGATGGAAATAAAGGTATTTCATGGTGTTACTTATTCAGCCTTTTTTAAGGCTTGAAATTTTTCAGATAAAAAGTTGGGGGAACCTGATCCCCAGCACTATGCCTCTTTTTTAGGATGCTGCATGTAGAGCTAATCTCACAGATCAGCTCCCACTGCCCTTCCATGGGCATGTGTCCGCTTGAGACTTATTTTACTATTTTTTCATCTTTTTAAAAATTAGTGCAGAAAATCCTCTTGGACAGTTTATTGCTAACATTGATCAGGTTATTTATTTCCCTTCCTTCCTTCCTTCCTTCCTTCCTTCCTTCCTTCCTTCCTTCCTTCCTTCCTTCCTTCCTTCTTCTTTCTTTTCTTTCTTTCCTCTTTTTTTCCCCCCCAGGATGGTGCCTTGACTATATATGCAGCTCTCTAGGAGTACTGTTATACTTTTTAAAAGTAAATTCTAGTTTAAGTACATATCACTCATTAGATGAATCATCTTGGTGATGCAACTTGCCATTTTCGAGGGTATTCACTGTTCCATCCCCCAAACGCCCATTTGTGAAAACTTGACCTCCAAATTTCCTCTCCGGTAAGTAGTGTTTGAGGTGCGCCATACTCATGCTCCCCCTGGGAGTGGCCACAAGATGGCAGTGTTTCAGAATGTTGTTCTACTTGGAAGCTGAATGTGAGTGCAGCTCCGGGGCATCAATGGCAGGAGGCTGGCTGACACATCTGATGCTGTGTTCATTATCCAAAAGGTTTGAAACAAAACTTTGGAAGGTATATTGGGAAAAAGACAATATGAGTTGTTTTTGTGATATCCTTGCCTAGAGTTCAACCAATTTTTATAGCAGTAGTCCATGGATCTTCACGAAGTATTTTCTTGTCTATCCCAACCCTAAGTTTGTCATTTTCCTCTAATTGTTTATGTTTTTATGTATTAATGCAAGGAATTCACCTAGAAGCTCCCTCTACTACTTATGACTCATTACACTTACTAGTGAAAAAATATAAAGTACCTAAAACTATTTGTTTCATGAATTCTGAACACATCCATCAATGAATATTCTTCCCTCCTTTGAGTATCCAATAGAAATAATGTGTGTGAGCATTCCTATCCAATGCCATTATCCTTCAGAATCAATGAAGAAAACATTTCTCACTTAGAACCTTTATATAGGATGCTTATTTTTAATAGGTTCCATTTTCAATACTGTGAGAAGTTAATGATTGAAATGCACAAGTCTTATATTTCTGTGACAAAGCAAACCAAGGTCATTTTTGTCCAAAGTCCAGTGCAGACTCAGTAAATCCCAAAGCAGCTTAATAGAAATAAAACTTGATGGCTCTGCAGTTATCTTTGGATGAGCTTCAAACTGAGGCTATAGATCATTGTAAATGTCTAGGAGAGTTCAGTGTTGGTAAAGCCAGTCCCAACGTTTGTGAAGAGGTGAGGAGGCTGCCGTGGGACCCTCTCAGCAAGTGTGGTCTCCTTGCTCCATAAATCTGTTCATAGGCTTGTCTCCAGTGTGGGCTCTTTGGCACAGGCCCTTGATACATCTGCAGGTTGGTGGAGCTCAAAGTCTGGAGAAGCATCGTTTGGGTTCCTTTGCTCTGACAGCCTCCTGATAAATTCTACCCTGTAATGGACAGACACTTGAGCAACTGTGCTTAAAGGATTATCTTGTTAGAGCCATATAACTTTGGATTACCCAAGGCTGAACGAAGTGCAAACGTTTGTCTTTCACTTGGTGAACCCACAAACTGAATTGAGCTGCAGCTCATTCATCAGTTCAACTGACAGAATGGCTTCCTACTGTGTAAGGACATGATGATGTGCATGGAAAAGTTCCTGCCTGGACTGGTACCTACAAGCCCAAATAATCAGTTTGCCTTGGAGGCAGGCTATATTTTGTTATTTCAAAATTATGGATTGCCTTTCACTTCTGGTTTTCTAAAAATTCCAGATATTAATTGTGGGTTGTGGATGAATCATTGTGGAGCTCGTTATTTTGCCTATCAACACACAAAGTCAGTAGTTTGCCTTTGACATCAGGACAGATCATTTGTTATCAAGACTTGATTCCTAAAATTTGGATTAGTTTTTTTCCTGTAAATTGGAACACACTTTATTATTCTGTACAGTCATGACTAGAACTTAAGTTTAAACAACAAAGCCTACCTTTTTCTAATCATTTGTAATATTTAAAATCAGAAAAAGGCTGAAATAATTTAGAAACACTTTAAGGCAGCTATCTCTGGACTGGTTGCATAAAGTTACCAAAGTTTTTAACATCTGTTCCTATTGATAGGTTAGCAAATTGCACCACCATAAATCGTGAGGGTAGAAACTGGCTGAGGCATCCTGTTTTGCCTTTAAAGTGGCTCCAATGTCCATAAGACTGAAGGATTCCAACATGTAACCATAGCTGGTGATAACTATGCTTTTAGAAAGGTCTCATGACAATGGCTTAAGTGTGAAGACATACTCTTTTATGGTTTAAGAAATGTAAAATACAAGATGGTGTAAATATTGAGTGGATCAGAGTTGGCTTCATTTGAGTGGGAACTCAACACTAAGTCTCACAATGGAGATTGGTTTGATGATAGAGATTTGAATGATTTGACCTAGCTGCTACTTTCTTCAAGCCACAGGTGTTATAGCACTTGTACATGTTACCATATCCTCTTTTTTCAGAATGCTAGCTATCTCAGATTTTAGCCCACTGAACAGATCCACAGGTCTTCTCCAGTCCCGCTTATTTTACTCCTGATATCTAAAGATGTAAATCCTTGGCCTGCTCTCCTTTCAGAGCAGAAACATCACAATGGGCAAACTGAGGCCATTTTTGGTAACTCATCTGTACACCTTTGTCCCTACCCCCCAACTCTGGGACTACAAGAGTGAATGTGACTATGTCTATAACAGAGTGAAAGAGGGCCGGAAAATATAGTAGATGAGATAATTTTTCCAAATGGAGTTACCAGGACTATATTTCTGCATGACAGTTAATTTGATTCAGGCCTTGAAGGGTATGCAGTATTTTAAAAGGCACTTTGGGGAAAGTGAGTCTTTACTCAGGTGTGGCAGTAAAAGCCTAAACAAGGAGATGAGAAAAATGTATGGCAGGTTTTGATTAATCCAGCCTGATGCACATTGATTATAGTGTGCATGTGTCTGGAGCGTAGACTATGAGAAAACCTGGAGAGTTATGTTGAGATTAGAGCAAGGATGGCACAGAAGGCCTTGCTGAGGGGTTTGATTTCCAGTTTTAGTCAATCTGAGCCCCTGGCAGTATTTGAAAAAGGGAGTGACATAAAACGTACTTGAATAGTCAGTAACAAGGCACTTGCTATGTGTAGGCACTGTACTAGTGTTGCTCACATATGAAGACATTGCATCTTCTAAATAATTCTGTGGAATAAGTACAATTACCCCCAGTTAGCACAGAGAACTGAGAAGTTTACTCAATGTCATATAGCTAGAAGTGGCAGAGCCACAGCCCATGCCCAAGGATCCTGGCTCCTGAAGACAAGGTTGGCAGGGACAGAGACTAGAGGGCAGGAGATGGTACTGAAATAACAACAGAAGGCAAGAGACTCAGACTTACGCAGGGGAGTGTCAGGGGCAGAAGTGAAGATGACAAAAGGGGCAGATGCAAAAGACCCATCAGAGGAAATAGTAACTTTGGTTTAGATAGGGAAAGGAAAGTCAACTATCACATGTCATGGCTTCAAATCCCTCCTGATCTTAACCATCCCCTCCCACATTGCCCACCTTGTGGGCTTATCTACTTCACTCCAGGTGAGACATGCAGACCAAGTCCCACCTGGGAAGAGTCATGGAAGGACACTACTTACTCCATTCTAGACATGTGACATTTGTGTCAACATCTCACTTTCCTGTAAACTACATCATCTTTTTTGGTAAAACTTCTAAGTCTATTCCCATGACAACTGTGACTTATCTAAAGAGAGGCACTTGTCATTTTGTTTTAAACCAAAGGAAAGACCTTGTATTCATCCCAGAACTTTAATGTTTTTAGAAGAGACCTGAAGACCAGAATATAATAAAAATGCCATCTTATTTATTTTGGGAACTTTCCACTATCAACTTCTAACCATTAATTTGCAATATGTGGTTTATTAATTACTTAGAATGATCCAGCTGGTTTCTTGCCAAATCTTGCTTTCCCAAGATACATTGGTTAGGAGAGGCCTCTCTAAAGTTGGAAATTTTTATGACAGAGGTTTGTGCTAAGAACATGGAATTGTAATAATAATGTAGTGCATTAGTTTACTACACTTACCTTAGTAAAGGAATGTCTATCGTCATAACTATACTGATGATGACATATCCTGAATTAATTAATTAATTAATTAATTAATTATTCATTATTTTCAGAGAGAGGAGAGCAGGGAGGGAGGAAGAAAGGGAGAGAAAGATCAATGTATGTTGCCTTTCACCTGCCTCCAGCTACAAACCTGGCTGGAGACCTGGCTTGCAACCTGGTTATATGCCCTGACTGGGATTCAAACCAGTGACATTTGGGTTGCAGACCAGTGCCTATCCACTGAGCAACCAGTCAGGGCCTCATATCCTGAATTTTAAAGGACAGTTCTACTTACTAACTCTTTGGGAACCATCAGGGAAGACTGGAAAGTCAACAATTTAAATTAATTTGATTCCAATAAGTTTTATACCTTTTTCGAGTCAACCATGTAAAAAAGGAAGTGCTATGATATTAATACAGTTATTTCACAATGAGGTGGAAAACAACTATAGTTTACTAAGCTTGTAGAAGCAATAGACTAAGAATTGTTTAAAGCCTATCTGGATGAGTACCCTATCTTGGAAAGTTGAGAATAAACCTTAGAATGGGGTTTTGCAACATGTAGTTTGGAAGCGCCTCCATGGGGATGATTCTAGTAGAAAGGAGCTACATCTATTGAGAGCTAATGACAGCCAAGTTTGTTCCATTGGTGTTAAGCCTAACTATCCTCTAGGAGGAGCTAGGCATTTTTCACTTCAGACAGACAGAGCAGTTTTCCACAGTCCCACATCACTACTAGCAAGTGAGAAGGCATAGTTTGTGATTCAAGTCTGCCTGACTCTGTAACCAAGACCTTTGCCTCAAGTGGCTAATGGTGAAAGTTACCATTAATAGCACGATAGGGTCTTTAGCTGTGATAGAGGCTCTACCAATCATTTTAACATCACTGTTTGTCAATGGTGTGTAAATAGCTTCGAAGACCAGGGGAAACTAAAGGTCAGAGTTACAGGAGTGTTTGCATTTGACTAAAAATTTCCCTGAATCCTGAAATGGTGTTTATGGAACCTGTAAGCACACAGGAATTATGATCAGTGATAATCATGAACTGTGAAACAATCATGAAAACAATGAACTAACATTCCTTGGACTTTCCATGTACCTATCTACTCAATGACTCAGAGGGAAAGTCATGTAAACTATGATTTACAAAAATGTGATGTCAACATATTTGACACTTTTCTTGGGTTGGTAAGGTAAAAGTAACTGTTTTTTTTTTTGGGGGGGGGAGGGGCAGGAAATTTCAAAGATGCAGGAAAAAGGACATAGAACCAATTTCAGATTCCTGCCAATTAGCCAATGACCTAGAATGGCTAATGTATTAGCTCATGACTGTCACATAATGTGTTATCATACCATGGCTCTTTGAGTAATATCCATATCCCATGCCAGTTCTTTCTCATCTGCTCAGTTAAGAAAATAATTTTGCTTTTTTTTCCATAGGGGGAGAGATTGGCCCGAGAGAAGAAAAATTTCTGAGCAAAAGGCAAGCAATTTTCAATATTTCTTAATTGTTTACCTTCACAGTGCCTTCCACTTTCCTCACTCAAGGCTTTCTATTACTTCAGGGATAGGATGAAGGTTAAGTTAATGTTGATAGTGTTTGTGGCTTTACTGTAAAAGAAAAAGACATAGAAGTTGCTTCTGTAAGAACATCACCTGGCAATAATGTCCAACCAAGAATAGAATGGTGTAATCCAGTGATATCCACCTTCCTTGCTCTGCTTATAGAATGTACTAATTATGTAGAGCAAATTTGTTCCATGTCAGCTCCCCTTTAGCTTTGATGGCCATTTTCTTTCTCCCTTTGGGATATTTACATGAAAACATCTTTGTTTCTTAAGAGTTTGTTTTTCTTCCAATAATGCTGGTCTGTTCGCCCTTTAAAAATAGTGATTTTTGTCTACAAGTCCTAAATGATGGGTCCATGCTGTTCTTCTTGTAATAACAGAGGTCAATTGTTAGGGAAACATGTAACTTCACAGTTAACACTAACTGAAGGCTCTGAGTGAAAATAAATAAGCTTTTAGTATAATTGGAACATACAATATGCATGAACAATAATCTTGCTGATAAATTGAGTATTAGTGAATTAGGCTTGCTCAACTTCTTCCTAAAGGGTCCCTTCTAACATAAGCTAATGGTTTTGAAAGGTCTTCTAAAAAGATTCCTTAAAAGATATTGCACCTTGGCAATGTATACAAAAATTTTTTTTAAAGACTTCTTCAAAGGATCTTACACTCTGACATGTTATTTAAGGGATCTTAATAATATTAACTATAATGATAGTTATATTTTGAACCCTTGCTTTAAAATAGGCACTGTGCTAAGAGGTTGGCAACTATTAAAATGCTGAAGTTGAATCATTAGTACAGGAGTTGTAGGTGGGTGTTTTCATTGTCTGAATTTCACAGGTGAAGAACTTGAGTAGCATAGAGTTTTAATAGTTTACCCAAGGTCATGGAAACAATTAAGTGCCAGAGCTGTGATCTGTTCTCAGGAATTGGACAGTATTTGTGGTGGATGGCATTAGCTGATAAGCTATATTACCTCTCAATTTTGATCCCATTAGTTATTAATTTATAAGTCAAAATTTAAAAGATGATCTTTGGTTAGAGAACTAGAGTAAGAACTTCATTTGATAGGTGAAACTTTCCAAAAATAGGTTTTTTTTTTTTTTTTTTCCCCACTGTGTCAATTGTAAATTAGATTCTGATATTTTGCTTCTTCTTTGTGTAAAGGCAGAAGAGTAAATATAGAGTGTTATTTATTTTTATAGTAATTTCAATCATCAAGCCTCAGCAAAATGGCAAAAGTAGGACTGGAAGTGACATGGACCAAAACAATACATTCTGATTTGTTTCATTCCTTCTTCTTCATACTGCCTTACGCTTTAACTTATCCATTGGACAAGGTTCACTCAATAATGAGAACTGGTGGGTAAGGAATAAGATTTCGAGAAGAGATTTGTGTATGGGATTCCACAGGGAGACAAGCTGCTCTCCTCTGATGTTCTCTTGGGGAACAGCATCCTTTTCTCTGTGAAAGAAATAGTTCTTTCTTAAGAGAGTGGCTGCAATGAGAAAGTGTTCTTGAGTTCAAGTGGGCTGTCTCACTGGGGTGTGTTTCTGTGTATACATGTAGTGATGTAGGCATCCTTTGAAATATGGACAAGTTACTTGAACTTGCAGTGAACTGAAACAATAAAGGAAACTGATGTAAACAGTATCAACTTTTATGATTTTTAAAGGAAAAACAAAATGATGCTCTCCTGTAGTTCATATTTTCACTAAAAATGTCTCCGGATTAATCATAGGCATATCACTGAACTTTTTACACACTTAGATTTCAACTTGGTTATATTAGATTTAGTCTTTTCTCTTTGTCCCACCATTTTCAGGACTATTATGTATTTTTAAGTATATTTTACTGATTATATGTTACAGTTGCCCCAATTTCTTCTCCATTTGTTCCCCCTCTGCCCAGTACCCCCGTCCCCTTTCCCTCTAGCAATCCCATGCCCCTTAGTTCATGTCCATTGGTCATGCATATAAGTTCTTTGGCTTCACCCATTTCTATACTATTCTTAACTTCTTCTTGTCTATTTTGTATCTACCAATTATGATTCTTAAATCATAATTGCACCAAATCCTGTACCATTTCCCCATTTCTCCCCCTTCCCCCTCTTCCAAATGATCCCCATACCTATGATTCTATTCATGTCCTAGTTGTTTGCTTAGTTTCTTTTTTATTTTAAGTTCTGTTGTTGATAGTTGTGAGTTTGTTGCCATTTTAATGTTCGTAGCCTTGATCATATTTTTCTTAAATAAGTTCCTTTAACATTTCATATAATAATGGCTTGGTAATGATGAACTCTTTTAGCTTTACCTTGTCTGGGAAGCACTTCATTTGCTCTTTCATTCTAAATGATAGATTTGCTGGATAGAGTAATCTTGGTACAGGTCTTGTTTTTCATCACTTTGAATACTTCTTGCCAGTTTCTTCTTTCCTGAAAAGTTTCTTTTGAGAAATCAGCTGATAGTCTTATAGGAACCCCTTTGTAGGCAACTTTCTTCTCTTGCTACTTTATCTCTGATCTTTGGCATTTCACTTGCGATGTGTCTTGGTGTGGTTCTCTTTGTGTCTAGCTTGTTTGGGACTCTGTGCTTCCTGGACTTGTATGTCTATTTTCTTCACCAAATTTGGGAAGTTTTCCTTCATTATTTTTTCACACAAGTTTTCAATTTCTTGCTCATCCTCTTCTCCTCTGGCACCCCTACAATACAGGTGTTGGCATGTTTAAAGTTGTCTCAGAGGTTCCTAAGCCTCTCCTCATTTTTTTCAATTCATGTTTCTTCATTTTGTACTGGTTGACTGTTTATTTCTCCCTTATGTCCCAAAGTATTGATTTGAACACTAGTTCCCTTCCCTTCACTATTGGTTTTGTGTGGATTTTCCTTAATTTCAGTTAGCATAGCCTTAACTTCTGCCCTATGTGTTTGCTCTACTGAAATATATCTGTCAAGCCTGTAAGCATCTTTATCATCAGTATATTGAACTCTGCATCTGTTAGGTTGGCTATATCTTCACCACTTTGTTCTTCCACCGAAACCTTGATCTGTTCCCTCTTTTGAGCACTACTTCTCTGTCACCTCAATTTGATAGGCTCTTATGTTTGCCTCTGTGTCTTAGGTAGAGCTGTCACACCTGTTACATTGTAAGGGATGGAGCCTTAGGTATTCGTTAGTATTGGGCAACCTGTTTCAGCATGTTGTGGTGCTGTATGAGGGGGAGGGGCCAGGGAGGGAACAATGCCACTTGCTCAGCACTCATTCCTTTTCCATGCATTTCTCTCACTTTCTGTGTGGGACTGGCACCTCTGTAGCTGTTGCCCTGGCCATGGTTCCCAGAGTGGGTGGATCTGTGGATATTCTAGGACTGTGGGGGCTTCTAAATAAATGGACTCAGATGAGAGACCAGCAATATCTTCCTCCACCCCAACCCACACTGGTTTTCACAATCAGAAGAAATGAGGCTTTATTTTCCCTTGTGCTGGAACTGTGAGCTGTGCAGTCTGGACTGGTGCTGGGAGCACTCTTCACATGTCCCTCCCTACTTTTTTAAATGTATGACTGTGCTTTGCATAGGTCAGCCACCACTTCAATGTCCTCTCTGCCCCAGCTCCACCCCAACTACCTGTGTGGATGAGTATTTCTTCTTTATATCCTTGTTGGACTTCCATGCAGCTTGATTTTCCAGATCTTCTGGTTGTCTCCAGTTTTGAGGTAGTTATATTCCTTTTTAGTTGTGGAAGGAGATGCAGCATGTCTGCCTATGTTTCTATCTTGGCCAGAAGTCTCAAAGAATAACATCTATTTTAACTTTTGTGAAAATGCCTCTTAATGAAAACATAAGAAATAATGAACAATCTCTGCAGCTGTTTTGCCAAGAGTCCCTATTGCTCTTTCCTGCTTATATATCTGCAAGGACAGGCACTACATACAAACAAACCTTTTCAATGCATTTTCTATTTCCTTTTTGCCATGTACCTTATAATCAGTTCAGGACTACTCATGTCCAATAGCAAGGCTGAAAATGTTTTCATTATTATGATGGAAAATCAATGGGTCAGATCTGTCTACTAGATGCAAAACATACTTTTGAGTAAAAGGCATTTCAGTAATTTCATCATCACATTGGTCTTGAGGTGGCTGGATATGTGTGTGCAAGTGTGCTGGCTCAGAAAGTACCTGAGCACCCACAGTACAATATTTAAGGAAGCCCTCAGTCTCAGGGTTGTGCAAATACAGAGTTGGTACCTGAGAGAGAGGATCTCCTTAAATATTGACCCTTGGTGTCACTCTTAGCACACCCCAGTCCTGGCCTTGTGAATAGGAAGGGGTGGAAAAATTCCTGACTTAGTTTTCTGTCCCCTTGTGGATAGTAGGGGCCTGTGATATCCTGTGAACTGGGCTAGATGGACTCCCACCTCTGGCAAGATATTTAGAGGGAAAGAAGTTGAAGCTGAGCAGCGAAATTTATGGTGAATGTCAGATGATTGCAGTTGAACTTGTTGATGCTTCAGATATACCCCCAAATAAAATGTATTATAATTGTGTTATTCAAACCTAAGTTTATGGTGAATTCATTGCACACTGTAGATGATACAGAGTGTTAATGAATTCATGTTTAAAGCTGTCTGATGAAAGTATTCTTTCAAACCTGTTAATATATCTTTCTGGCTGCATGACTCCAGTCGTTTGTTGAAAAGGCTGATAGCCCACACCCAAGACCCTCCATCTATCTACATGGGGCCTGAGGCAAGTGGCCCATTTGTCCTTTACCTTCTCTGTGTATGTCCTGTATTGGAGGAATAAAAGTGACAAACAGTTACGGGCAGTCATTGTTGAGACATAGCATCCAGGTCCAACCATCTCTTGCTCAAAGCAGCTCTGCAGAGAAGCAAAACTACAGCTGACTCCTGAGGAGAAACAGTGAAAAGAAATTCCCAGCAGAGTTTAACTATGTGGAGCAAAGGAGAGATTTGCTGAGCAACAAGGACCCTCTGATGAGGCGGTGACTCTCCGTCAGCTCAAGTTAGAACCTTCTGGGAAACTTGAAGAAATATCAATGCCCAGGAGCCTCCTCAGACCCATGAAATCCGAATCTCTGAGGTAAGGTGGGTATTTCTATTTTTATAAAACCTTTCCAAGTCATTCAGTATGCAGCTGGGTGATAACGTATCTTATGAGGAGCTAGTAGATGGTGACCAGGTACCTTGACCAGTTTTTCATTATATTACAAATCTGCATGATGTCTGTTTGGTGGAGACAAGAAGGAAAGGTTCTAAAAGGCGAGGGGAATGGAGAATTACTAAAAAATGTTGCCATGTCCTGGCTCAGGCTGCTTGAGAAGGCAGGAATGATTGTGTGGGAGTGAATGGGAAACCACTGATTCTATCAATGAGAAATGGGTAGAGAAATGAAACTACATTTCCTAGCTTCCTTTTAGATCCCTTAATGTCCTTCTGACAGCCGCAATTACTTCTGAACCTCAACTCGACAATGCAGGAGAGCAGAGAATGGCAAATTAAGCTCTTCTTCCTGATAATTCAAGGCAGCTGGAATGATTTCACTCCCAGGCGGGGCCCAGTGTTCTTGAGTTCACTAGGATGCTGGCTCCTAAATGAGAAATCAAGGGGACCATGGATGAGGTTGCTTATTTCCATAGTTGAAAACTTCAACCGGGCCCTGGCTGGTGGCACAGTGGATAAGGTGCCGGCCTGTGAACCCAAAGGTCACTGGTTTGATTCCCAGCCAGGGCACATAACCAGGTTGCAAGCCAGGTCTCCAGCCAGGTCGGTAGCTGGAGGCAGGTGAAAGGCAGCCATACACTGACGCCTCTCTCCCTATCTTCCCCTCTCTCTAAAAATAATAAATAAAATCTTAAAAAACAAAAAACCTTCAACCAATTTCTCTAGCTCAAGTGATGCCAAACAACGACTAAAAGCAAACTAGATTACATAAATTATTCTGGAAACCTATTATGCATTTAGGTTGTACCTGGAAAAAAAGTGGAAAAAAAAATTCAAACATAATTGGAAACTTTCCCCATTGATTTTTTGTTGTGTTTTGTTTTTAGATTCTCAGGGGACTAAATTCAAATGTCTATGGCAGGTCTGTGGTTAATATAATTGTTAGGAATCAGCCTGTTGTAAGATTCTAAGATTAAGATTCTGGAATTATGGCCAGCGATGGCAACCTAGGTGCTTTTCTTTTTAAAGTACTGTGTAGGGGTATTTAAAAATAGCTGAAGAAAACCCCTTAGTGTGCATAAAATACCAGCAGGTGGCCAGTTGGAGCTCTTCCCCTTAGGTGCATAAACATATTTTCTCCTTCCAAAACAGTTCTATTCCATATTAGGCTCCCCGCTGAAAAGCACTGGATTTTATGCTCAAGAAAAAATTCTCCATGTGACTATAGACAAGTTATTAATTTTCTGACTTCTAAGATAAGAAGACTTTCCTGGCACAGGGTAGTCAGTCAACACAAACTAGTGCTTTTTCTCTCACCCACTAAATTAGCACAGGACCCAGAACATAGTAGGTTCTCAATAAATGTCAGATAGTATCATGTTTTGGTATCATAAGCTTTGCCTAGCATAGAATATGTGCTGAAAAATTTCTTTTTACAAATGACTAAGTATTTGTACCATAATATCTATTCTTACATAATGCTCACTATGTGCTAGACACTATTCTAACTTCTCAATTTATGTCAACTAATTGAGTCTTCTTAAGAACCCTATGGCACAGGTAATATAATCAGAGTATTTTATAGTTGGGATTCCAGGGGCAACAAAGACTCAAGTAAAATTATCCAAGGAAGGACCTCTGCTGGTGACCACATACACCAGGTATATTTTTACACATATCTTCTGGAGACAACAAACCTATACTAACATAGTTGGCAAGTTTCATGAAGGAGAGTGGAACCAGAGGGTTAAGAAAAAAAACATTGGACTGAGTGGCAAGTTTTATTCAAGGCCTCAAAGTCACAAGTAGGGGATTGAAATGTCTGATCTAAGAGATTTTGTTCTAAGCATCTTCTTCTACTAATGTCTTTTCCCCTCTTTCTCCCACAAATATGTAAGGCTTCCCACAAATCAAAGTCAAGTGAGCAAATCACAGAGGAACTATTTTCAGTGCTTGGCATGTTGTGACATGAGAGTGTGGAGTTTTCCCCAGGTCCACAGACTCCTTTGGGCCATGTCCCTCCTGGCTGTCCTTTTCATGGTGACTTGGTAACAGGTTATTTCCTGGCTACCTGGCCCTACCCAGGTAGGACTGGCCTGAAGCTCCACCTCTGTGAGGTTGGAATCCTTATATTATTCTAAACAGCAAGAGTTCTGTGTTAGGACACCTTTGTCATGAACTGACAGTGTGAAGTATGCGATAGAAATAGCCATTGTCTTTTAATAAAGCTCATTTTTTTTTTCACTGTGCCCACAACCTATTTCTTTGGACTCTGTGCTTCTCATTATCAGTAAATAGAAATGCTGTGGGTAGACTTGGGTCATCATGGAAAAAAAAAAATAATTGTCACTGCCTTCTGTTATCTGCCTTTCATTATACAGACCTAAACCCTTATCTTTCCTCCTCCCAAATAAAATGCTGTGTGTGTGTGTGTGTGTGTGTATTTTGTAAGTCTCAGCCAATAAAGACAGAATTTGAGGAGGAAAACCCTATAATTTTAAAGTCCCAACTGTGAGAAAAGGGAAAAGGTCACTTCAAGTATGGCATGATGTGAGGTAAATGGAAAGTTCAGAATTTTTCATAAATCACCATGTATCAGAAGAAACATCTCTCTGCCTTCTTCCAGCCCCAATCAAAGGAAATACATTTTCTTAGTTGAGTCACTTCTTTATCAATGGCAGATGCGTGTTCGCCCTCTTTCTTTTGGAGATAGCATTTTAATTCAAAAGTCACTTGTTTCAAATGCATTTTGCTAATGAGATGAGTCATAAGATATGGGGAATTGATGTGTTCTTAATTTTTTTTCAAAAGCAAACACACTGAGGCAGCCTGTAGGGCATTTGCTACCCACATGTAACTCATTAGAGGTTCATTAAGGCTCTCTTAAATTGAATTTGTTTGTATAACCAGTGTTTATATTTCTCCAGTTGATGATTTATCACTTAAACTACAGTAGCACTCCCCAGAAGATGCAGGCAGCCTGTGGACTGTGACTCAGACTTGCCCATGATTTTTTGTGTGTGTGTCTTGGTTTTCAGGTAACCTGAATGTGGACCATCCAATTTGCTTGGAAGTTTCCTGCTGCTTTTTCTGAAGGAAATGTCCTCCTTGAAAAGGCAGATTCTGCAATATAAGCAGTTTCAAACACAGAGATTTAAAAGCCAATCGATGGCTTACTCACTTTGACCAAATAAGGGAACTAAAATGTCATGATATTCTTTCATATGATGTGCTTAGCAGATTTGGGAAACCTTGGCACTCTGTAGGGTTGAAACTGAAAAAAGTACAATTTTCATAGTACTATTGCTGTTTGTCAAGCACTGTTATGAATACAATTTTTGGAACCTCAAAAGTAGAGTGAGGACTATTCTTTCTGAATGTAAGTGTACACACAAGGTTCCCCAGATTTAAGAAATTTAAAGGTCTATTCACTTAGCTGCAGAACTTCTAAATAGCTGAAACAGAGTTTGGAAAAAGCTGAACTTTAAGGCTTGTTCTTGGCCTGTTTTCTCATTTTCATGTAATATTTTCTGCTCCTCTGATCACAGCTGCTAAGTTTAGAACTTAAAATTCCACTTAGACTTGGTTGTCACATGTTGGCCCGAAGGAGCCATGCCTTTTCCCTTTAAGCTGCTCTCCTGTGGAGGACCTCTGTTAGAGCAACATTCCTGACCTACAACGTTGGCCCTTACGACAAGGTTATCTCATGAATTTGGGGGAGTCATGGGCATGCTTGTGTCTTTTTAAAAAAATCAGTATTAATGCTGGTAATTTTATATCTCCTAGACACAGTGTTTATTCTCCGTTAGTTCTTAACTCAAGAAGTTCTGGTGCCAGATTTTTGTAATTCCTCTCTCCCCTTCTGAACCCTGTCTCACAAAATGGTCTTTTCCCCTTCATCAAATTGTTGGCTTGTTGTCCGTTGGCTTTTCAGATTTTTATAGTTGGAAGAGTATGGAAAAACTTTAAAATGTCTTTAAAATTTTAAATGTTTTGAGGAATTACTATACTGTTTTTGCACAGTGGCTGTACTATTTTGCATTTCCATCAGTAGTGCACAGGGTTCCAATTTCTTTACCTCTCGGTATTTTAATTTATTATTTTGATAGTAGCCATCCTACTAAATACAAGGTGGTACCTCATCCTGGTTTTGATTTTCACTTGCTAATGATTAGTGATGTTGAGCATCATTTTATGTACTCATTGGCCATCTGTGTATTTTCTTTGGTGAAATTTCTATTCAAGTTATTTGCCCATTTCAGATTTTTATTTTTGTATTTGCTGTTGAGTTGTAGGAATTTTCTGTATATTCTGGATATTAACTTCTTATCAGATATGATTTATAAATATTTTCTCCTATTTGATGGGTTGACTTTCACTCTGTTGATTGTTTCCTTTGATGAGCAAACATTTTAAAATTTAATATAGTTTCATTAGTTGATTTTTCAACTAATTTAGGGCCTGTGCTTTTGGTGTCAAATCCAAGAAACCATCACAAAATCCAGTGTCCCCCCATGTTTTCTCCTCATACTTTTGTAATGTTACCTCTTCCGTTTAGGTCTTTGATCCATTCTGAATTAACTTTCCTATATGATGTTAAGCAAGGGTTCAGCTTTATCCTTTTGTATGTGTGTATCCAAATTTTCCCAGCACCAGTTTTAAAAGGATTGTACTTTTCCCAGTGAGCAGTCTCGGCACCTTGTCAAAAATCTATTTACCATGTATGCAAGGGTTCACTTTGGGGCTCTCTATCCTATTCTGTAGCTCTATATGTCTGTTATCATGCCAGGACCACACTGCTTTGATCACTGTAGATTTGTAAATTTGTGAAATCAGGAAGTGTGAGACCTCTGACTTTGTTCTTTTTAAAGATTGCTTCACCTTAACATTATCTTAAAAGCAAATTTATACTAAACATATATATAGTGTTTATATCACTGTGATTTTTCTGCCCTAATCACCAGACACAATTTCCCAATGAAATGGCTTTTCTGGCAATAAATAACTATGAATCTGTTGGCTATATCAGGTAAATTGCTTCTTTAAAATTATTTGCTTGGCTTCATGGCTTATTAGAAAGAATAATGCATTAGAAGTCAGGGGACAGGAATTTTTGGTCTGAATGCCATCAATAAGTGACTCAATGTGATAAAGTTTCTCTCTCCAGGAAATGTGAAGATTTGGCAATATGAACCTTATGGTCTCTTTTAGCTCCCAAAGTTTAAGTCTTCAATTGTTACAAAGATGTAAATTACAACACAGGAAATATAGTCAATAATATCTTAATAACTATGTATGGGGCCAGGTGGATACTTCAAACATGTGAAGATCCTCTGTAAAGTGCACAGTTGACTAACCACTATGCTGTATATCCGAAATTAATACAAAATAATAACGAATGTGAACTGTAATTGAAAAAAAAGCAGATAAGTCTTCAGCTATTTGCTGAAGGATTATTCCTTTTGATTTGATATAAATGCCCTATCTTTATTAAATCTTTCCACTTGTCTATTATGACACATGTTCAACAATCTATGAAATTCTCTCCTCTAAACAGCATACCAGAATCTCAAACATGGAGCAACTGGGCTCCTTAGGTGCAAACACAAAGCAACTTGATTCTTTCTCACCACTTCCTATTAAATGTCACCTGTGGAGCAGCTCTTTATCAACTTGGACCAAGTTTTGGGCATCTCAGTACACCTTGTCTCTCCTAGAAATGGCAAGTCCACTCTAGTTAAAAATATTACATGATGTCATATTTTTCTTTCTTTTTAATAAAGGAAGATGCCATTTGTGTAAAGTATACTTGCATACACTTGCAAACTACATGATACAATTTTTTAGGATGCAAAATAGGTGATAAAATGATAAATGAAATCAAGGTAATGATAAACCAAAATCCAAAATAACACTTATGTCAGAGAGGTCAGGAAAGGAAAGCAAATGCAGTCTTCGAGGTGATGCCAAATACATGATAGGGACATTATTTTTTCAAGTACTGTTATTATATTTTATATGAACATTTAAATGTTACTTTGTGCTTATTCATTACTTTAAAACTGAACAAGACAGCATTGTTTACATTGCTCAAAAATAAGTGATTCATTTACTAAGTGAGTTGTAAATATGAATGCATGGTGCCATATTTTCAATTGTTTTTGAGGGTTTTTCCCCTCCTCTGTCTCAGGCCAGCCTTGGCTGGTGGCTGTAGTGGGTCTAGTTGGGAAATGCTGACATTGTTACTGGTTTTTTCTCTCTTGCCAATCCCTGCCCCTCTTCTCACTCTTAAACTGTTGTTTAGACCGCTGGAGGAAGAGCAGTTAGAAGCAAAGGTGAGGAAGGTTTTACTTTCTAGGTAGAATTGTAATCTGGTGTTGGTTCTATCCACTGTGGTAGCTTCCACTTGCTGATTCCTTTCCTTGTTGCCTGAAGAATCACTCCTGTAAGTCAGTTTATTACTTCCCAGTCCCATCCCCCACCTTTAGACAGGTAAGAATCAGGTAGCCATCTCTTTGTCTCTTAAACTATAGAGGAAACAGGCTATCCCTGGCATTCTCTTAAAACCTCCTTTCAGCTGGCTTCCAGGAAAGAGAAAATACTGAAACACAGCAGGGCACTGTCTGCAAAGAAGATCCATAGACCTGGGTTTTTCAAAAACCCAGGATGCTGTGTTTTCTGCTGTGCAGCCTGGAGGGAAGTGAAGAGGCCTGTCCCTCTGGAATGCTCTAGACTCTTGCTCTACAAAGTATGGTTCTTGGACCACAAGCACCAGCTTCACCTGGGAGCTTATTGGACACTCACTGAGCCCCGCCCCCAGCATATAGAACCTGCATTGTGACAAGATTTCAGGTGGCTTATATGCATTTTAAAATTTGAGAGGCAGATATCAAGAAGTTAGAATGGATGGTATCTACAAAATGTACGCAGGAGCCTCCAATTTAGCTGAAACTAGGAAAAGTTCCATTTAGCACTCTGGTACATATACCAGAAGGTCTTACAAATGAAACACTGAGATGGAAAATGGATGAAAAGTAAATGAAAAATGAGGTGGCACATTTTTAACACTAATTGGGTCACACGGAATAAATTTTAGGGTTAGCAGGAGTTGCATCTGTTGCCAGGATGTGTAGAAGTCTCGTTTTCAGCTGTGTTTTGGTTGCATTAGTTTTTTTCCCTCAGCTATTCTTAATCGCTTTCCCCCGGTCTTAATCTTCACCCCTCTAAACCCCTGTAAACCCCTGATGCTAAGTCAGCAATTTGGGTTCTTTATTTGTTTGGTTCCTACGATCCAGGGATTTCTCTTCGTAAACTGGGTAAACTTTTCCATATTTCTAGTTATATTGTTAATGGGTTTGGAGGATTCTTTCCATTTATAGAACCCTTGTTGAAGTTGCTGAGTCTTGGAATTGTTAACTATTCAGTTATTTGCCATAAAAATGTGGGGTGTGTGTGTGTTTAATGAATGTCAGCTAAATAATTACAAAGAAGTTCCCTGAGTTAGAATTTTTGTCATTGGGGCAAAATCAAACTGCAATTTGTCATTTGTCATTAAGCTAGCATGCATGGCACACACATTAAAAGCATACACATTTCAACATATTTGTTTCCTTTAACTGTAACTGACTTATCTGAAAAACTTTGGGCTGGACTTAATTTCTGAATGCCATCTGTTACCACTGGATTTGACCATTCTGTTTGGCTCAGGCATGTAAAGCACAGTTAATTTCCCCATTAGGCATCTGAATGCAACTATTTATATCACACTTTGTTAAGTTAACCTTATTCTGATATATTAATTTGTTCTTTCTTTGGCAAATATAACCTTTACTTGGAATTTTTAACACTTGAAAAAGTTTAAGGTAAGTAGATAAACAAACAAGGAAGTTTTCCTTTGATTTTTTATATTTCCCTTTTATACATCCATTTTTCCATCACTCACATGTCTTTAATATTTAAGTATCAGAATTTTCAGTTTTTCTCACTGTAGCCTCTCCCATCACAGGACTATCCTGGAACAGAATTATACAACTGGTCTTTGGTAATACACCCTTTTAAAAAAGTAAGCTTTTTATTTTAGAACAACTAGGTTTACATAAAAGCAACAGAGTTCTTCACTTGGTTTCTCCTATTGTTAACATTTGAGATACAGTGGTATATTTATCACAGTTAGGAAATTAACATGGCATGTTAACCAAACTATGTACTTTATTTGGACTTCTTTAGCACTTATGCCTCTTTTCTTTTACTGATGCCTCTTTTCCTTTCCAGGATCACATTTGGGTTATTTTATTGCATTTAGTCATTGTCTCTCCTTAGTCTCCTCAGGCCTATGATAGTTTCTTGGTCTTTCTTTCTTTCTTTTCTTCCTTTTCTTCCTTCCCTCTTTCCTTCTTTCCTTTTCTCTTTCTCTCTCTCTCTTCCTCCCTTCTTTCCTTAAATTATTTATTTATTTTTAGCAAGAGGGGAAGGGAGGGAGAAAGGGAGGAATAGAGACATCAATGTGTGGTTGCCTTTCAGTGGCCCACAACCCAGGCATGTGGCCTGACTAGAAATAGAACCAGTGACTCTTTGGCCTTGAGTTTGCAGGCTAGCACTCAGTCCACTGAGCCACACCACCCAAGCCTTTATCTCTTTCTTTCTTCCTTTCCTCCTTTCCTTCTTCTTTCTTTCTTTCTTTCTTTTTTAATTTTATTGTTGTTGTATTACATCCATCCCTTTTTTGCTCCCCTCTGTCCCCCTCCCCCCCCCCCCCTTCCCCCCAAAATCAATCCCCCTTCTTCTTTCTTCCCTTCCTTCCTTCCTTCCTTCCTTTCTCTCTCTCTCTCTCTCTCTCTCTCTCCTCTCCCACCCTCCCTCCTTTTCTTCCTTTCCTTCCTTCCTGCTTTTTTTTTTTTTCCAATGACCTTATTACTTCAGGGATTTTGTAGACTGTCTTTCAACTTGCGTATGTGTCTGATGTTTTTCTCATTGTTCCACAAAGGTTCTGAATTTTTGAAAAGAATACTACAAAGGTGAGGTACTCTTCTCATTCCTTGTGGTTGGAGTATCTGATACTAACTTCAGTCACCACTGGTGAAATTAACCACTGGCCCCAGGTCCTAGCCAACCAGAAGCCTCATTTTTAATCATCACCCTCTACAGCCCACTGTCCACACCATAACCCCCTTCTTCTTACTTGAGGAAGAGAATGATTCCTTTTCTTAATTTAACACAGGGAAAGATTTGAGAGAATTATATAACAACAAAAAATATTTTAACATTCTTTCCTTTCTAGGGCTGCTTGGATCCAGGCTTTATCTGTATTGATGGAATCGTGAGAGAGAGATAGCTTTGTTTCCTGTTAAAATTATTTCAGCTATCAAGAAGTCAGGTAGGCAGCTTGGCAAGAAGTGAATCTTTTCCTGAGCTGTCTATCATGCAGGCCTGGGAGGAAGGAGGAGTAGAGAGGATTGTGTTTTCTTTCCAGAACCTTTGTCACCATTCTCCTTCTCTTCTGAGCAGTAGGTTCTGCCCTGGACTCCCTTACACATTTGTAATACTCTATTAATAATGTAGTAAACCATGGCTTGGGGCTGGGTCTCAGTGAGTGCAGCTTTCTGTTCAAGAGAGGAACAGGCTGGGGTGTGCGGGTGCTGGCAGTATTGGGTTTCCAGCAGGACATCTGTGTAATATAGATGTTTGCCACACATCTTTCTTGGGTGATGAGACAGGTCCTTGTTTTGACCAAGTGATGTGGTGTGTTTTAAATGTGGTTGTTTTCTGAGATAGTTCTTTTCCTTCCTTTCATCTGCCCTCCCTTCCATTCTTTCTTCCTTTTGCCTTTCTTCCTCCTCTTTCTTATTCTTCTTTTCTTCCCTCATTCTTTTCTTTCTCTCTCTCTCTCTCTCTCTCTCTCTCTCTCTCTCTTTTCTTCCTCCCTTCCTGCCTTCCTCCCTCCCTTCTTTCCCTCCTTTCTTTCTTTCTTTTTTGCTTAATAGACTTTCTTTTCTAATCTTCATTGTGTATCTTAAGATTTCTCTTTTGGATGTAACTAGAGCAGATACCTGATGCCTCATACATATCCCTGCAGCTATTTCAGAGGTCATCTGTCAGAAATGCCTGGACACCTAGGTGGTTTTGTGCATCTGTTTGCCTGAGAGTGGTCTCTGGTGGACTAGAAAGCTGGAAGTAAGGTAGTTAAGGCTCCATAAATGACTCTTATCCAGTAAGGGGTGAGAGTTGATAGATAATTATCCCAGCGTTTTGCCCATTGGGTAGCACAATTCTATGTTGGGGTCTACACAGTCCAAAAGAACTTTCTCTGATGGTGAAAATATTCTGCCATTTGCCCTTTTCAGCATAGTAGTGATTATCTCAAGGCTATTGAGCACTTGAAATGTGGCTAGTGAGAATAAGGAACTTAATTTTAAATTTTAGTTAATTTAAATGGCCACATGTGGCTAGTGGTAGCATGTTGGAAAGTGAACATGCATAGTTTCTTGGAGGGTCCAGGGCAGTATAGAACATCAGTGCTCATTGTAGTTGCCCAATTAATATATCCTACTGCTCATTGGCTTTTCTGCTGTTCTGTCTCATATCCCCACTCCTCCAACTTCCTGGATCTCCTCCTTTAAGGGTTGGTTTTATGTATCAACTTGACTAGATTTAGAGATGCCCAGTTAGCTGGTCAAACATTATTTCTCAGTGTGTCTGTGAGGGTGTTTCCAGAAGATGTAAACATTTAAATCAGTAGGCTGAGTAAAGATCACCCTTTGCCAATGCAAGGAGCATCATCCAATCTGTTGAGAGAATAGTACTGAAAATCCAAGGAGGGGATAATTTGCTGTCTGGTTGAGTTGGGTGCATCCATATCTTCCTGCCCTTGGACATCTGCATTCCATTCTTCACTCTTCAGACTTGAACTGGGACTCATACCATTGTCTTGGCTGGTCCTCAGGTTTTTGGGTTGGACTGGAACCACTCCAGTGGCTTTCCTGAACCTCTGGCTTGCAGATGGCAGGTCATCAAATGCCACATGAACTAATCCCTTGTGATTTAATAAATCTCTTTCTATATATCCTATTGGTCCTCTTTCCCTGGAGAACCCTGACTAGGACATCTCTTCAAAAAACTTATAGGCTATAAAATGCTTTCTCTGGGGATTGTTTCAAGGGCATCCCAACCTAAGAAGCATTTGCCCTCAGCCTCTCCAAGTCCCACTCTGTCTCTCTGCTAGTGTCTCTGACCTCCCAATGCCTTTGCCCTGTGCTCCTGCAACCCAGGTGGGGCTAAGTGAATTCAGGGGACTTTTTTCATGCACAGCACAGGCATAGACCTGGTGCTGTAATGAGCAGAAACAAGCCTTGAACTTTTTGTTTGTTTACATTCTCAAAGGCCACCTTCTGAGACCCTGGTGTGCACTACAGAGAAAATATGAAAGAAATAATTGTCTTTATTTCTTCCAATTCTACAAAAATATTGTCTTTATTCTTTCTCACTCTTGTTTTAGTGCCATGAAAATTCACAGAAAACAAATAATCTATGCCCTTGGATTCTGCTGCAGGTCAGAGTCCACTCTTAAAGGGAAGTAAAAACACAAAATGACATAGAAATGGCTACTCAAAGAAATATATTTTTCAAAAGACTAAAAAAGTCTACTTGTTAAGAAGGACATATTACTCTGGTTACACTATCCATTTCTTAGCTCTCTCCCTGCCTGGAGAGGGTTTTACCATAGAGAATGATTTCCCCCAAGGAAGAAGAGCTCAGAAAGGGGGAGAGTGGGCTTAGGACACACTGCTGTTCCTCCTCATGCACCTTTGGGTGCTCCTTCAATGTCATGGTGCTGGTAGTTCTGCTTAGTCTGTATTCTTGTCTCAGTTTGTTGGTTATTTGTGTTAATTCACAGCAGACTTGCTAAAAGCAAAAAGTTCTAAGCCAAAGTCTACCATGGTAATCCTGTAACCACGCAGGAAGCTTTGATGTGAGCAGGAACCCTGCATTAAACACAGGTGATGCTAACCAAAGGAAACACACCTTCAGGAAGCAATGTGTTTTTTGTCACTTTAGGATACTAATGTTAAAATGAACATTAAGACATGTCACTTTTGGGACTTGAACAGACAACTCACTGAGGAAGATATACAAAGGATATATGCCCAGAGGCATATGAAAGAATGCTCAACATCACTAGTCATCAGAGAGATGCAAATTAAAACCACAATAAGATACCACCTCACACCTGTCAGAATGGCAATCATCAACAAATCAACAAACAACAAGTGTTGGTGAGGATGTGGGGCAAAGGGAACCCTAGTGCACTGTTGGTGGAAATGTAGGCTGGTGCAGCCACTGTGGAAAAAAGTATGGGGTTTTCTTAAAAAACTAAAAATGGAACTGCCTTTTGATCCAGCAATTCCACTACTTGGACTATACCCAAAGAATCCTGAAACACCAATTCATAAGAACCTATGCACACCTATGTTCATTGCAGCACTATTTACAATAGCCAAGTGCTAGAAACAGCCTAAGTGCCCATCAGTGGATGATTGGATCAAAACACTTTGATACATTTACACAATGGAATTCTATATAGCAGAAGAAAGAAGGAACTTGTACCCTTTGCAATAACATGGATGGAACTCGAGAGTATTATGCTTAGTGAAATAAGCCAGTCAGTGAAGGACAAATATCATATGATCTCACCCATTATGGGACAATAATGAACAAAACTAACAACAAGCAAAACAGAACTAAATAAATGAATACAGTGAATAGGCCTTCAGTGGTCAGGGGGAAAGGGGTTGGGGGGAG
>PVIW01010477.1:9120-44007 GCA_004026585.1 Noctilio leporinus
ACCCCCCTCCCCGCACCTCTCCACCCCCTCACCAAGGAGTAAGAGTAACCAGGTCCCTCTCTGAGCTGAGAAAATGTAACCCTGTTCCTTGGTGGAAGTCATTTTGTTTGCTTCAGGTTTCCTTCACTGGTTTTCTCTTTTCTAGAGTCATTTCTTATCCTCACTTGGACTTTCTGTTCTACTCACTCAGTCTTACAATGGTCATTTCCCATTTTAACATATTCGCCTTATAGGCTTGTTACACTCACATCCCAAAAGCAGCTATTGAAAAGGCTAAACATTTTGATTCTAAATATACTTCACTCTTTATCATATTTTTACCTTGCTCTGAAGATAATTGCTATTCCTCTCCATGAACTATAAAATTAAATATGATTAATCAAAACTTGACAGCAGATACTAAAAGAAATGAATATGCTCTGCATTCCTTTTTTGCTTTAGTTTCCTCTAAGGCAATGCTTCTCAACCATTTTTTCCCTCATTATGTCTCCCTAAGAAGTCTCTTCAGACATCTTTTTTTAATTATATTTTATTGTTTATGCTATTACAGTTGTCCCACTGCTTAGATATAGACATCTTTTTCCCTAATGGCCCTTCCCATGAAATTTTAATACTTCTTATATAGTGTATATCTGTTTATAAACTTGATGTATCTGAATTATACATAAAAAGAGTAAGACTGTTTTTTTTCACCCACCAAGAACCAATTTTTGCTCTCTTGGGAACAACACTGTCCTCACTGAGAATGTGTTCTCTAAAGTACGTATTTATAGGGTACTCCTGAGTATACTTGTCCAAGGGTAATATTTCTATCCTGCTTGCCTGGTAGCATACAAAACAGGCAAAACTGGGACAGGAGCACTGAGTATTCTTGGGGAAGAGGGATAATACATTTTTATGCCCCCTAGCTATTTGCAAAACTATGAACACATGTGGACTGGAAACTAAACTATATTCCCTCTTTATTGGTATCTTTGTTTTAATGTTATTTTTCAAACTTTATGTGTGCACTCCTCCACAGATATCCCCTTATACTAACTGCAAATGCATACATTCAGATTTATTTCAAGTTTATTTTCCATGTTTGACACAAGGGCCAGATTTGTTTCCTTTTTGCATCCGTGATGATATTAATGTTTTCAATTTACTCATATAACCATCATTGCATCACTGTTTGATAAATTTGTTCTGAAAATATTTCCCCTGGCGTTCATTCCTCAAGCCTGGTCCAGTGGCAACAAATTCATGTGAAATATAATTATATATGTGATGTCACTATCATGGCTTAGCCACAGGAATATTTATAAAGGTAAATTTTCTCAAAAATAGATTGATAGATCATAGATAGAGAAGCTTTTCCCGTTGCTAAGGTTGTACAAGGATAATTTTTAAAATTTTATTTTATTGTTGTTTTATTATATTCATCTCATTTCCCCCCCTCTGCTCTTCCCTTCTCCACCCTCCCTAGACCACCTCCCCCCACCCCCACAGTCAATTGGGATAATTTTTAGCAAGGAGAAACTGTGCTATAGATAGATTCCTGAGGGAAATTTCTTCATAAAACACTTTTAAGAACTGCCTGAAAAACTTCACCAAGAACTTGAAGAACAACCTACCTATTAGTAATAAACTCTCAGCAGAAATATGACCAGGGCCCAGACACCAGGCCTCTGTTCGCTCCTACTCCTACCCCCATAAATCCAGATGTGGCTTGAGGGTAATATTTTTAAAAACCTGATGTCAGTTACAGAGGCTTGAAGTTTTCCAAATCCTCCCAGTTTTATCCTTCTAATATAAGTTTCACTCTTTCCCAATCAGGACCCTAACATTCATAGACATCACCCTGCAAGAGAATAAATATAATGCACTTTCTAGGTTAGTAACCCAGAGGTACACCCTTTGAATCTAATTTTCAACCATACAATATTCACTCATGAAACTACGAAAGATAAGATACTCTTTGAGAAAAATCATGGCAATTCCCTGATTCTCTAGCCATGCCTTAACCTAAGATTTAAATTTCTGAACTGAATATATTTTCTTTAACTCCCAGCATTATTTTTTGCTGTGGTCTTTCAGCACTTGGTCTGCAAAAGTATATACTTTATTTTAGACGACCATTTCAGTTAATTTTGTCATAGTTGCCATGCACTCCTAGTTCCACTCCTTCAGGGATTGAAACACCCATGGTCTTTAAAGACAAGCAGGCCCATTGAACAGTCCACGGTTCTCATTCCTGCAATTTACCATTGGTGGCAAACATTAGTGCAGCTGGTGTTCAGCGGCTCTAACAGAAACCACTCCACAAAAAGGGATTCACTGCTGGGAATCAGATGTTTATAAAATTACTAGACCTTACCTTATGTAGTTTTAGATCTGTTCTTCCTAGGGTCTGCACCATAAGAATTCAAATATGGAACAGCTTATTATATTGCTCTCCCTAGGTTTTTTCTTGCGTAGCTGGTAATAATGAACTACTTGTGATTTTTTAGGGTATAAAGGGAACAAGAAGTCTCTGTTTTTTAAATACTTTATGTGGTGTTTTCCCTTGTGAGAAAGGTGTCTAGTCAGAAGGAAAAAGTCAAACTACATTTTTATAGAGTATGTCTGACTAATATATAAATTTTCTCCAATAATATTTAAAAATGATTTCACTGCTAAGAAACTGCTATGACTTGAAGCAGTAATAGCTCTAGGAGATGTGCATATTGTAGAACAATACAGACCAGCCTTCCTCATGTAGTAGCTCCTGATCTTTTTGGCCTTTTCATCCTAATTTGCCACCATTGCTCTGATGCCTTACTGGTAGATCTTTTGCAAAGATCACTGCCATAGCTCCTCCCATCCCTCTTTGCACATCTCATCAAAAGGTGGAATTGCTTTTATTTCCCCTCTCTTTGAACCTGGACATTTAGAATAAACACTTGAGGTATCTATAAATTACAATTGATCCTGTGGATTTTTGAATATTTGGGTATTTGGGCAGCCAGCTTCATGGGAGACATTATAAGATAATGAATTTGCTACTATCTTTTAGGTTAGGATGATCATATCCTCCAAATAGGGAAAATTTGAGAATAAAACAATTAAGTTTTATTTAAAAAATTCTTATTTTTTGACTGATAAATTAATTAGGTTACATTATGAATCTATAAAATATTTAAGTTTAAACCTGTTTCCACTAATAGAATAAAATTCTTTATAAAACAATGAAAATAATGTATACCAATATAAGTGTGCCCAAGCAGAAAACCCCATTTTTTAAATGCAAATTGTGTGACCATTGAAAACTAACAGAGGCAGAATAATTGTCTTGGGAAACAGTCATATTTCTTAAACAGTGCCTTAGCTGTGCATGTTTCTAATACTGCATCACTGACATTTTTATAGAGAATGGATTTTTTTCTTATATTATATTATTACTTTTAGTTTTAAAGGTCTTATATTTTTTCATTACATTATGGGAAATCCCCGAAGTTGAATTTTATGATTACTAAATTAAGAGATGTACTGTTAACATCATGAACTGAGTCATAATAAACCAAAATATTTTTTGTTGATAAAATATTTGTTCTTCAGTACTTGGGGAACTCAGTTCTTAGTACTGAGAGGAAATTCTGCTAAATGAAAGATACTCTTGCCCTGACTGGTGGCACAGTGGATAAGGCACTGGCCTGTGAACCCACAGGTCACTGGTTCATTCTCAGCTAGGGCAATGTAACTAGGTTGTAAGCCAGGTCTCCAGCCAGGTCTGTAGCTGGAGGCAGGTGAAAGGCAGCCATATATTGATGTTTCTCTTCCTCTCTTCCTCTCTCCCTTCCCCTCTCTCTGAAAAATAATAATAAATAAATAAATAAAAGAAAGATACTATTTTATTTATTTTTTTAAAATTTATTTTTAAAAATTTTATTGTTGTTGTATTACATCCATCCCCTTTTTGCTCCCCTCTGTCCCCCTCCCCACCCACCCATTCCCCCCAAAGTCAATCCCACCTGTTGTCCCTGTCCATGGTTCCTTTATACTAGGTTCTTGTCTAAACTGCTCCCCTTCCTTGCCTCTTCCTCCCCCCTCCCACCAACCCTCTTCCCCCTGACCACTAAAAGCCTATTTACTGTATTCGTATATTTGGTTCTGTTTTGCTTGTTGTTAGTTTTGTTCATTATTGTCCTGTAATGGGTGGGATCATATGGTATTTGTCCTTCACTGACTGGCTTATTTCACTAAGCATACTACTCTGCAGTTCCATCCATGTTGTTGCAAAGTTCCTTTTTTCTTCCTGCTATGTAGTATTCCATTGTGTAAATGTACCAAATTTTTTTGATCCAATCATCCACTGATGGGCATTTAGGCTGTTTCCAGCACTTGGCTATTGTAAATAGTGCTGCTATGAACATAGATGTACATAGGTTCTTATGAATTGGTGTTTCAGGATTAAAAGAAAGATACTCTTAACTATAAACTTTTTGTATTGAAATGCTTAAGTATTTCAGCCCAAACATACTGAAAGGAACTAGCTACATTCATTTAATGCCTTAATTTGAGAAACATTTTAAAAAGACATCTTAGCAAATATATTATCTGTCTTTATAATTTATTAAATTATTTCCCCAAATTTAGAAACTGTAAAATTATAGGCATGCTCAATATTATCTCATTTCAATATGAAAATATTTTTTTCACATAAAATGAAATAAGTATATACATTTAACAAAATATGTGTTGGATCTATAGGCTAAAAACTATAAAATGCCAATGGAAGAAATCAAATAGACAATAGAGTTGCATTGTTTATGAATTAGATAACTCAACATGGCTTAGTTGTCAGTTTTTTTCAAATTGACCTACAGTTTAAATGCAATTTCAATAATAAGAGCAACAAGAAATTTTTTAGACGTAGATAAGTCAACTCTCTAATTCATGAAGAAAGGAAGAGAAATTTAAATTGCCAAAGTAATTATGAAAAGAACCAAGTTAGAGGACTTGCATCACTCAATACTGAAACTTAATATTAACTAAATGAGGAAGTACAAAAAAAACATTAAAACAATTTGTCATTATACAAAAGAAAAACTTACCTTAAACACTTATTTGTAGCTTCTCAAAAATTACCTTATACTAAATATGAAACCTAAAATTATAAAGTTCTTAGAAGAAAAAACTGTGAGAGAAAATCTTAGTGGCCTTGAGTTAGGGGAAGAGTTCATAAACAAGCCCTGACTGGTGGCTCAGAGGATTGGCGCTGGCTTGTGAACTCAAAGTTCTCTGGTTCGATTCCCCAGTCAGGGCACATAATCAGGGTGCAAGCCAGGTCTCCAGCCAGGTCTGTAGCTGGAGGCAGGTGAAAAGCAACCATACATTGATGTTTCTCTCCTTTTCTTCCTCCCTCTCTGCCCTTCTCTCTGAAAATAATGAATAAAATCTTTAAAAAAAGAAAAAAAAATGGAATTCATAAACATAATACCAAAAGCACAATTAAAAAAAGTAAATAATTGGTAAAGTAAGCTGTATCATAATTAAATACTTTATCTCTGTGAAAGATACTGCTAATTGGAGGAAAAGACAAACTATATGCTATGGGGAAAAGGTTTGCAATTCTCATATCTGGCAAAGTACATGTATCTAGAATATAGAAACAACTTTAAAAATGTACGAGTAAAAGAAAGTTTTAATGGACAAATGATTCAGACAAACCACTAAATATATATAAATATTATATAAATGTTAGAACTGTACAGGTAAACTTTCTCTGAATTAAAAAGCAAGTTAAAATAAGATCAACAATATAATCCCTTAAAAGAACAACCATTTTATTACATCAGGAATTTGGATAGGGAATATTTAGGTGATTTTTGTATTCCATTTACTGAAAGAAATCAGTAGAAGGATAGGCTTTTCTGGAGGGCTCAAAATGTCTTAATTAACATGTCTGGTATTTTAGTGGGGATGGCTAGAAAGCTAGGAATTTTGAGTAGAGAACCTACATGTGATTTCTCTGAAGTAGCTTATCAGGGTTAGGTATCTCCCTTCTTAGGCGGTACCAGTTGGCCTCAAAGTGTTCTTGGCCATCTTTAATCTGACACAGTCTTTCCTGTAGTGACAAATTATCCACATTCTTCCAACATGCAAAATGGTTACACCTCTATTTAGAGATCTCAGTTTCCATGTTCCATTATGGTATTGTCTTTTAATTTTTATTATTTTATTTTATTTTATTATTTTTATTTTTTTAAACCTTTAAAAAAAAAAGATTCTATTCATTATTTTCAGAGAGAAGGGCAGGGAGGGAGGGAAAAAGGGAAAAAAACATCAATGTATGGTTGCCTTTCGCCTGCCTCCAGCTATGAAACCTGGCTGGAGACCTGGCTTGCAACCTGGTTATGTGCCCTGACTGGGAATCTAACCAGTGACCTTCGGGTTCACAGACCAGCACCATTCCACTGAGTCACCAGCCAGGGCCAATGTTGTCTTTTTAAAAGTCTAGGTCCTTGCTATCAGTTCTAAGTATAAATAAAGCTCTTAAAGAGCAGAGCTTGATTATGTTTCCTCTTGATCAAAAGATCTGTGAATTCAAGAGGCAAGTAGTCAACATGTAAAGGTGAAGCAAGCCTAGGATAATTGCAATAGACACTCCCACTTAAAAAGGGGGTGGAGGTGATGTTGTAGTCATTGACTAATAGCAATTCTAAAGTCTAGGTGAACATGTCCCTCTAGTTAGATGACTAGTGCCCAGTCCCCCTCCCTGCCAATGATTCTTCCTGGATCTTGGCTTCACCATTTGGGCTTCTGATTTTTGTTCTGAGTCATCTTTACTTTTCTGTAAAAAAATGGACCATGTTTGCTGCTCATTCACCTTTCTTTCCACTTTTTGTCTATAGAAATTGAGAACCTTACAAACTGCACTTTGAAATGTTCTTGTCCATTTTAATAGAAGCTGATGGTGCTTCTACTGATTGAATTTTCTTACCATTTTTATGAGTTTCCTATGTGTTACCATTTTTGTGAGCTTCCTATGTAGGTTACCATTTTTGTGACTTCTCTACCTTGGATTATAAGTCAAGATTCTTTTGGAAAACACTCTTAAGATTAATAGAAACCTTTTGCTCTGGTTGAGAAAATTTATGAGGTAACTTTCCATTCTTCTGAAGTATAAACAAGGGTTTCACAGCCACACGGTTGAGATCTTTACCCTAAGTCCATAAAAATAGTGAAGTGACATTTTCAAGATTTTCCTGGAAATCTCCTTAGCCAAATACCACACACAGTTCATTAGTTTCATTTTCTATTTCTCACATTACTGAAATGATAGTGCTGCCCACCCTTCTGCCACCACAAAACAAGGGTGAATTTTTTTCTATCTTCTAATAACAATTTTCTCCTCATCCTTTCTGCTCTTACAGAAGTCTCCAAAACCCACCAAGCTTCTGCCTGCTTCCTGGTCCCAAAGTCCATTTCACATGTATTAAGTAATTTTTCTTACTGCAACACCCATTTCCAGTTACCTAATTCCATTTCAGTTATTGCTGCATAACAAGCCATCACAAAACTGAGTGCCTTATGAAAACAAATTAAAAAAAAAATTTATTTCATTAGTTTTAGAAAGAGGGGAAGGGAGAGAGGGAGAGAGATATCAATGTATGGTTGCGTTTCACCTGCCTCCAGCCACAGACCTGACTGGAGACCTGGTTTGCAACCTGGTTATGTGCCCTGGCTGGGGAATTGAACCTGCGACCTTTGGGTTTGCAGGCCGGCGCCTTATCCACTGTGCTACCAGCCAGAGGAAAACAAACTTTTTAATATAGTTCTTAATTATGTAGGTCAAGGATCTGGGCAAGTTTCCTAGCTTTCTCTACATGGTTTCAGCAGAAGTCACTCATTGGAATTCAGCTGGTTGGTGAGCATAGTACCTGGTAGAAAATAATCTGCCAATTTAAAAGACCTGATTTTGAGATGGTTTCATTTGTTGCAAGCAGTATATTGTGTATCATGCAGAGAGAGGCCAAGGCCTGGATGAAAATGAGGGACATCTCACTTTTTGTATATGACATTGCTATAAAATGACATTGGTAAAGATAATTTATTCCATGTGTTTTCATCAGTTACAATAATTTTCCAGTCATGGAAGTATTCAAGTATAAGTAGAAAGATAATTTGTTAGAGGAAATAATATATCAATAGATTCAGAAATGGGCCAGCACAAAACTAAGCTCTAATGTAGAATAAAGTAATCATATTTAAGTATTTCTAAAAGTATTAGCATCTACATTGTGCTACCCATCACAGGATTTGTACTTCATAAAATATGTATGCTTTTGAATTTATAAATTCAGATAGAAGAGCACACCCACTGGTTGCAAAATATTTAATGAAGAATAAAAACACACGAAAATTAGGCAACTTATCATTTGCCCTTGATGACACCCTATATCCAAAACCTTTTTTAAAAAAAGATTTTATTTATTATTTTTAGAGGTAGGGGAAGGGAGAGAGGGAGATAGATATCAATGTATGGTTGCCTTTCACCTGCCTTCAGCCACAGACCTGGCTGGAGACCTGGTTTGCAACCTTGTTATGTGCCCTGGCTGGGGAATCGAACCAGCGACCTTTGGGTTCACAGGCCGGCACCTTATCCACTGTGCTACCAGCCAGAGCATTATATCCAAAACTTTTAAAAATGGAAGCATAATCCCACAAACCTGTAAATATGGAAATATTAAAATGTGTGGTGTTGTCTACCTAAGAAGTAAATTACCTAATGAGTGATTATATTTTATTTTTGATTCTGACTTTGGTGGGTTGCATATATGATATTTAGATAATTTACTTAAGAATCAATTATAGATTTTTAAAGTGGTTATTTCTTTTGATGCAGAAGCAGCAAATATTTCATCTATTACTCTCAAGAATTACCCGAAATGAGGCTGCAATATGCAATAATTGCTTCTAAAAATGTTAATTTTTCTGCAGCTTTAAAATGCAGTTAATAACTTCCATGCAGATTCTTGGCCAATCGTTAAGCCAACAAATGGCTAGTTTAAAATGATCTGGATTGCTCAAAAGGAAAATCCATTCCAAATGCAATTTAATTTCATCCTTAACATATAATATTTAACTCACTAAAACATTTCCAAATGGAAACTTAAAAAAAAAAAAAATTCAACCTCTGTCATTTCATAGTAAATAATATACAGTATCAGTCCTCACGAGGCAAAAGATTGCCAAAAGACCAAAATGGGTTTCTCATAAAAACCACTGGAAATTTAAATATCAATTAAAATATAAAACTGATAATAAGGCTCAATGTTGAGAATATTTGAAAATACTAAAAATATTGGAAAAATTTATTTACATGAACAATTTTTCTACTGAGGACAAATGTAAAAACAAACAAAAATCCTTTGCCAGTAACATCTATTCCTTTGTTGTTATTTATTACACCACATCTTTCCCTCAAATCCAAGTTGCTAAGCATCAATAGTTCATTAAAATTGTGAATTGGGAAACATAAAGATACCACAAAATAATAAATGTAGATGTGTAATTAAAAAATATGCAGCCCTGGCTGGTGGCTCAGTGGACAGGTGTGGGCCTTCGAATCCAAAGGTTGCAGGTTCGATTCCCAGCCAGGGCATATAACCAGGTTGCAAGCCAGGTCTCCACCCAGGTTACCAGCTGGAGGCAGGTGAAAGGCAACCATACATTGATGTTTCTCTCCCTTTTTTTTCTCCCTCCCTGTCCTTCTCTCTAAAAATAATGAATAAAAATCTTTAAAAAAATGTGTAGTTGTGCAACTAAAAATCTCAGTATATGTCAAACGGAAACACTTTTAAGGTAAAAAAAAACACCAACCCTAGTTTGCATGGTTTATTACTTTGGTAATATTTGATGTTTGTGGGCTCAGAATACTCTTTCTTTGGTAGTCAGTTCTGCAGCATGAGTCGCACACTACACGTTATAGTAAAATAGGACCTGATTGGTGGGAAGCGACTGCATGTGCTCTGACAGCGTCAGATTTTGCTGTCATAAAAAATACTTTTAAGCCCTGGCTGGTGGCACAGTGGATAAGGCACCAGCCTGCGAACCCAAAGGTAACTGGTTCCATTCCCAGTCAAGGCATATAACCAGGTTGCAGGCCAGGTCTCCAGCCAGGTCCGAAGCTGGAGGCAGGTGAAAGGCAATCAACCATTCATTGATGTCTCTTTCCCTTTCTGTCTCTCTCTAAAAATAATAAATAAAATTAAAAAATATCACCTTGCATTTATGATTCTCTTAATGAGACTTTTCAAAATTTTGTAAACTAAATAGATAATCTCAATGTCCTTAAATACAATTTAAAAACACATGTAAAATAAACCTTGGAAATATAATGCTAAGTATAAGAAGCCAGACACAAAAGGCCACATGTTGTATGATTTCACTAATATGAAATATTTAGAATAGGCAAATATATAGAGGTAGAAAGCAGATTATCAGGGAGGGAAGTAGTAATGGGCAGTGATAGTCGAATGAGCATAGGATTTCCTTTTGAGGTGATGAAATGACCTGAAAACTAGCTAGTGGTGATCGTTACATAATATTGTGAATGGACTAAATGTCACTAATGATAAATGTCATATGTATGTATTTGACAAAAGTTAAAGTAAAGAAGAAAGCACATAAAACAAGATATACATATAATAATACATACAATAATACAGTTTGCATCAGACATTCAAGAAAACACACTAGTTGGAAGATCTTCAATAAACTATTTTTTGGTATTATTACCCATCCTGTTAAGTGTGAAGTGTCTCTCAGCTATTCTCAGAAAAGTTTTCTTTCTATAAATGGGCTCTTAGAATTTCTTGTTTGATTTGGGGAGCCTTTATAGTGTTGATTGAAAATAGAATGTTCCAAAGACTAAAATAATAGTTCACTTTCTAAAAGGTATTTTTTTTTTTTGTCTTTTTTTATGATCCAAGTCACGTATTCCAGTAGTGAAACAACAATTATTTAATGGAAGTCCCCAAAATAAATAAAAAATAATAAATAAATAATAAGCCCACGTGTCATTACATATTCACATTGCAAATGAGTAAGTGTTCATTTGAATAAGTATAAATGGTTATGTTCATTTTAACATGGAAATTCAAACAAATGAGCACATCCTTTGTTGGATAGAAGTGTTGATACAAATTTGGGTCATGAATGGAAGTAGCAGTAACAGAATTTCCAAGTCTATGTTGCCTAAACCAGAAGAAACATATAAACTTCCTCTTCCTATTTGTTATCATGTAAGTTTAGGAACTGATTTAGGGAGAAATATGAGACAGGTAATTGTGTCACTCCCCTCATTTCCACCTACAGGTTTGTTGGCACATTTTGCTGTGAAGGAGAGAGAACATGTTCCACCAGGCTGTCTAGCCCAGGTTATGGGAAGGTTGAGAATTGGACATATAATTGGACTGGGGTTACGAGTGTGGCGTTAAGGAGGATGGTAGAGGAGAGGCGCCCTTAGTGCATCAGCTATAGGGCACATGCCAGCAATGTGACTCTTCACTGATGTTGACTTGATCCTTGATCCCCTGGCTGAGGTGGTGTCTGTCAGGTGTCTACTCTGTAAGGCTTCTCCTTTCCCTTTTTTTCATGCTGTCCCCTTTGGGAGGAAATCACTGTTTACAGCCCACACCTAAGGGTAAGGTGTGCCGTTCCCACTTGCCAAGAGAAATTGAGTAGAAATGCAAGGCAGAAGGGTGCCTCCAGATGAGTGGTGTCTTGCGGAGCACTGTTATGAGTGCATTAAGTCTGAGAAGAATTCATTACCTTACAATCAAAGAGCTACATAAATTACTATTTTTTCAATGTAAAAAAGCAGTTACTGGCAGTTCCAGCTCTGTTCAGATCTTCATTTTGAAAGCCAGGCATGCCCAAACTAAGTAAGCTATATTAGTTTGAATCATCTGTACTGACTTCTAAAATAATATTCCAATGAACTAAATTTACCTCTCTGGGAATTGTGACCTTGGAGAATAAGCACTAGGTAGTGTTCTGAATAGAACAGAGCTGACCCTTGAATAACAGGGCTTGAACTGCATAGGTCTACTTAGGGTGTTTTTTTTTTTTTTTCTTCAATACAGTTGGCCCTTCCTATCCTGGTTTCCCATGGTGGTGTCAACCAACTCAGGATCAAAAACAGCACATACACATTCCCAACCACTGTTTCCAAATCGTGGATTCCCAGCCATGGATGGAAAATACTATTTTTGATATGTGGTTGGTTGATTCTGTGGATGCAACAGCTGCAGATGTGAAAGACTTTAAATTTGGGGGCTGTAGAATGTTGTATCTGAGTTTTCAGCCACGGGGGTTGGCGCTCCGTACTCCTGCGTTGTTTGAGTCCATTGTATAGCTTTTTATTGTTTTTGCCAAGTGCTATTGTTTTGTGTTCTTGCCCCAAATTCATATGTGGGAATCCTACCTTCCTCCAAAAGGTCATGGCTTTAGTAGGTGGAACCTTTGGGAGGTCCTTATGTATTGGAATCCTCATGAATAAGATGAGTGTTTTTAGAAAGAGATCCACTAGAACCCCCATTACCTTTTGCCATGAGGCAATATAAGCAGAAGCCTGCAACCCAGCAGAGGACCCTGATCCTCTTATTGGTACCCTAATCTCAGATTTCCAGCCTCTAGAACAGTGATTAGTAAGTTTGTTGTTTATAAGGCAACTGGTCTATGGTATTTTCTTATAGCAGCCTGAAAAGAGAAAATAGATCTTATATTTAAACAGAGGTTACTGAGTGAGACACACAGAGTGTTATTTCATGGGCTCAACACGCTTCTATCCTGATTAATCCTGATAAATTACATGAATTTTAGTAACTAATACTTTCCTCTAAATATAATTTAAAAAACCCTCTCAAATTTTAAAGAGAGGAATGAATTTTGGTTACATTTCATTTTGTACAATTTTATATATATTTATTTTTAAAAAGATTTTTATTTATTATTTTTAGAGAGTGGGGAAGGGAGAGTGGTAGAGATGGAGAAAGACATCAATGTATGGTTGCCTTTCACCTACCTCCAGCTACAGACCTGGCTGGAGACCTGGCTAGCAAACTGGTTATGTGCCCTGGCTGGGGAATGGAACCAGCGACCTCTAGGTTTGAAGGCTGGCACCTCATCTGCTGTGTCAGCAGCCAGGGCATTTTGTACAATTTGAATGAGTCTGTTCTACTTCTTGAGAATTCTTATCTTTATATTTCCAGAATTGGTACCTACCTGTACATAACTAGATTTCCTTTAAAAAACTCATCATAATTTAAAAATGATTCTGCCCTTTTCTGGAGAATAATTAAATTTATGGATAATGAAGGAGTCAATGAGAAACTTGAAATGACCTTTCTGAGTTTTTAAATTGTTCTTACAAAATGGCGTGTCCGCCCCCGCCCCCGCCCCCTTCATTTAGTAACTGAGCTTGCCCAGTGGGCTATTAATTCAGAATCAGCAGCCCCAGAAGACCCCCCTCCCTGTGAGGTTCATAGAGCAGATGGTGCAAGGCAGCATGGGGGTATGATAGTGGTGACATTAGGAGCCATTATTCCACCACTGAATATTAGTGTTCTGTACTTTGAGATGCATGGGGACCTATGCTGCATAGTACTTCAGAATGAGAAAGTCTTATAAAACGAAACCTTCCAAAGGACATACAAGGCCTGTCCCAAAAGTATCAAGCCAATGTCAATCTAATTAAAATAGTTTTTGTGGTCGATACTTCCGGGGCAGATCTCGTATAGGTAAGGGTAACCCACAAACAACAGTGTGGTGATGGCTAGAGGAAATGGGGTGCAGGAACTGGGTGGAGGAGGGCAAGGTGGGGGCGGGGGGAGAATGGGGACATCTGTAATAGTGTCAACAATAAAAATTAAGTTAAAAAATCAAAACCAGTAAAATGATTGTCAGGGAACTTGCACTTTATCCTTATTTCTTTGAGAACATTAAGTTATTTTCTGATCGTTCTGAAATTAGCCATGGTCTTTGATTAGGACTCTTAAAAACAGAAAGAATTTTGAGTTATTTTTTCATTTGGGTAGGACTCCAGAGAGGAGTCCTTAAAGCTTCAACCTTCTAGAGGGTAACAAAAATACTTATTGTTCTAGAAACTTCAGAAACTGAGAATGATGATATACCCAAATACATTAAAAAAGAAAATGCATCGGCTCCCTATGGCTGCTGTAGCAAATTGCCACAAATTCAGAGCTTTAAAAACAACGTATTATCTTATGATTCCAAGGTCTTTAATATCTCTGTCCTAAAATTTCATGATTCCACACAAGTGTCAATTCAACTGTCTTTTAAGACTTATGAAAAAATTCAATATATGTCTAGAATTTTAGAAATGTGAACTATATCCCTCCCTGGCTGGTGGCTCAGTGGATAGGCGCTGGCCTGTGAATTCAAAAGTTGCTAGTTCAATTCCCAGCCAGGATTTTATATTTTTTAAAATTAAAAAAATTTAACAGTAAACATTGATTTTACTCCCAATATACATTATTTCATATTTATTACTGACTTTTACTCAAATATAACTGTTCTATGTAAGTCCATTAAAATTTTTTTTTATCATGTGAATACATATCAATGAGTGTTCAGTGAAGCTGTTTCCTTCTCCAGTACCTGATCTCCTATTATAAGCAAGTTATTTCTTTTTTTTTTTTAAAGAGATTTTATTCCTTATTTTTAGAGAGAAGGGCAGGGATGAAGGAAGAAGGAGGGAGAAACATCAATGTATGGTTGCCTTTCACCTAACTCCAGTTATGGGCCTGGCTGTAGACTTGGCTTGAAACCTGGTTATGTGCCCTGACTGGAGAGTCGAACCAGTGACCTTTGGGTTCACAGGCTGGCACCTTATCCACTGACCCACCAGCCAGGGCCTATAAGCAAGTTATTTCAAATTGAGTTGCTAGGACTTTTTCTATGGTGATATTATTTTACTATGTCATTTTATTTGCTCTTTGTATATTTTCAAAAATGATCAGGATTCAAAAATAATTAATATAATTGGTTGCTGGGTATAAATGGGATGCATTGGCTATGAGGAGTTGGCCTTAAAAATTATTTTTGAAAGGCTGAATTTGATGTGTAATAGGGAAGCCTCTCAGCATAATGCTCACTTGCAAGCAGGTCAAAACCCAGACTGTGAGGACTGTCAAAACTGAAGTTTCTAGGTTCTCAGAAAATGGTTGTAGTTGAATTTTGCTTTGGACTTTGGCCCTAAATCAAATACTTAAATGGGCTAGGAAACAAAGATATTTTTGGTTATTGACAGAAAGAGCACAATGGATGTAGGTTAATATTTGGTCTTGGTTGACAGGTGACAGTTGATTTTCTTCTCGTGGGATTTAGAAATAAAAACTGAAGGATGTTTGATATCTTTTTTTAGCTCATGCTTTGGGCAAAGAGTGTTCTTACAGATCTGAGATTGTGTTTATAAGTTTATCACTAAATAATTAAGGATAAAGAGATTTAGGCAAATTTTATTACACACACTGAAGTTTTAAAAATAAAAAAAATATTTTATTTATTCTTTTTAGAGAGAGGGGAAGAGAGAGAGAGGCAGAGAGGGAGGGAGACATAAATGTATGATTGCCTTTTACCTGCCTGGTTTGCAACCTGGTTATGTGCCCTGGCTGGGAATTGAACCAGAGACCTTTGGGTTTGCAGGCCAGCACCTTATCCACTGTGCCACCAGCCAGGGCCACATACTGAAGTTTAAAAGTACTTTTATTTTAGTCTCATAGTGAGGAACAGCTCTAGAGTATTCTTAATTAACAAATTAATTACAGCATAAAAATACTTCAATTTTTTTTTTTTTTAAATCTATATCTTAAGAGTCAGTCCAATGGAAATTCTTTAGTCAGTTAATTTTTTTTTTTTCCTGGCAGGTATCATTCTAACTTGTCTTGCTTTAGCCTTCTCCTGTATGTAAGGCAGAGAGAAACTGACTTTAGTCCAATCACCAATTCCTTTGGTGGTAGTTAGGGCTGAGGTACAGGCAGCAGAATGTGAGGGACATAAGAACTGGCTACCAGGGAGGTGTGCTTCATGGTACTCCGAACTCCAGGCTAGGCGAGGATGACCTGTCCTTGGCTGGTAGGAGCATATTCATGTATTCTCATTCACAGGTTGCACAAATTCTTACAGCTGGTGAGATTTCCATATTACCATAAGCTTTGTGGTAAAGAAACTGAAGTGAACTCTGACGAATTGATGGTTCTTTTGAAATTACATGGGGCACCCTAGCAAGCAGAAAATATATCATCTGGTGTGTAAACTTAGTTACAGTTGAAAGACAGAGCACTCAGTGCACAAAAATGATTAAGAAAATGTACAGATTTGTTACTTTCACAAACAATCTTAATTAGACCTACCTGCAAGATAAGCCATTTACTGGGTATATTTTGAAAGTGCTATTTGTGATTGCTTGGTTACTATATTCTGATAACTGATAATTTGGTATTCAAAAATTTAAAAACATAGATAATAACTGGTTTTTAGTACCTTTGAATATCTCTAGCCTATTTTCCATGCAAATGAAGCTTTATAAAAATGTTTATATTACTCATGGTTGTAATGAAAATCTTCATGTTTATTTTCTCATTTCAATATTCTAAGGGGATGCTGTGGGGTTTTGTGTGTGTGTGTGTATGTAGCCTTCTTAAATTTTATGTTTTAAAGTGTATTTTGTTGATTATACTGTTAGAGTTGTCCCAATTTCTTCTCCCTTTGCTTCTCTCCACCTAGTATCCCCCTTCCCTCCAGCAATCCATTCCTCCCTAGTTCATGTTCTTGGGTTGTGCATATAAGTTCTTAGGCTTTACCCCTTCCTATACTATTCTTAACTCCCCCTGTCTGTTTTGAACCTACCAACTATGCTTCTTAATCCCTGAACCTCTTCCCTGCTTCTCCCCCTTCTCCCCCTTCTCCATCCTAACTGATAACCCTTCAAATGATCCTTATACCTATGATTTTGTTCCTATTCTGATTGTTCGTTCCTTTATTATTTTGTTATTCCAAAATCCCTTGTTATTTTTCTAAGTCATCTATTTCATAGAATTTGCATACTATATTAAACATGTACGTGTACCGGGTGGATGCAATCAATTGGCAATAACTTTGCATCTCCTTATTTCACGTGCTTCTTATTAAGTTTGAAAAACTATGTTTCTAAGGTTATGATTTAATATCATTGTTCCAGATATAAAATATTAAATTCTGAGAGCACTCATCATGTTGAAGGAAAGTGATGTTAGAGCAACCATAATTTCTGGATTGTATGCAGGGCGAACTGCTAAGGAAATTGTAGGTTTCAATAGCATCCCTTTATGTACAGTTGACAATGTGAAGAAGGTGTATGATGCTGATCCTGATGTGGTCACACCAACAAGGAAAGCTCATAAGGTATGCAAGGATCATACAAGTCCAGGTGTTGTACACAGAATCCAGGAGATCATCAATGAAGATCCAGGATATTTACCTTGATGTTTTGAGAGAAGTAGTTGTACCATGGATGAAGCAAGCCACAAATGGACATCATTTTATTTTCCAACAAGATGGTACACCAGCACACAATGCCAAAAAGATGTAAGAATTTCTCAGAGTCATTGTTCCTGAATTCCGGTCAAAGGAAATCTGGCCGCCTAGTTCACCAGATGTAAATCCTTTAGACTATTATGAATGCAGCATCTCAGAGAGAGAAGTTAATAAACAACCTCATTTCAATAAAGAGGCTTTTTTTTTTTTTTTCCAATGATCACATTTTGTATTTCAGAGAAGAGGCATTAAGGATCCATGCCATAAATTTATTTACAAACACATCTGGTATATTGAGTTCAATAAGTTGATCCATTTTTCAGAGACTGCACCTCTTAAAATGCTCCTCCTCAGATCTGTTTCATGGATTAAGTAAAACATCTTTATTTTTTAAGCAGCTGATGTCTTACATAAAGAAAGGTGTGGCAAATCCGGATCCAAAGTACAAAGTCATCATAGCTGGTAGCTGCCACTTGTTTTCCACCAAAAATGGCAAATTCTTCCCTGGACCTTCCTCATAGTGGCTCCTACAGACCAAGGAGGTTGTGAACTTCCAAATGCTCTGTCCCAACATTTTGCTGTTGGAAGCCCTGCAAAAGGCACAGAAACTGAAAGCAAAAAAAGATGCTCTACACACTAAGTCCTTTTATCATGACCTTGTTCCCCTTCCTGCAAAATCTAAAGAGGCTGTTAGAGCTAAGATTAAAAACGTTATGATGTTTATGGATAAAGAAAAGTTAATTAAAGCGTGCTCAAGATTCCGAAGTTGAATTGAGTCTATTATTGCAGCAAATGGAGACTTTTAAAAACAATTAAAAAAATAATGATTATGTTTATGTATTTACACATAAGAATAAATTTATTTCAAAATATAACACTTGTGGTATGTTGTTTATTTTACTAAAATTTTGCCAATTGTTTGCACGCACCCCGTATATGGTCATTTTTATAAAATAGGCAACTTTCAAGAAAATTTCACTAAAGGTGTCTACTAAAAGAAGTGGTTCTAGAAAATGAATTTAAAACTCAAAATATTTTACACCAAGTGTCTGATAGCAACCCAATATTTGGTTCTGACTAACCAGGAGGGTAAAATTTGAATAGAACCACAAAATGTTAGCTTGATAAAATTGTGCTCTTCTGTGGCCTTTCCTTCAGAGAGGTACAGATTACTAAAAACACGGGGAAAGCCTCAGAAATAAGATGACTCTTGTCAGTAGTAACAAGTGATGACTTTGTGGGAGAGAAAGCTCACAAGTATGTCAGTGGCTTTTGTTATAATTCAGAAAAGCGCAATAATTAGCACTTTTTAAGTCAGATGGTTTTTCCCCTTTACCTTTCCTATTGTAGGATTACAGAGTGAATATCTTTCTTCGTCAGAAATGGAATGACCCACGCCTTGCGTACAGTGAATATCCTGATGATTCTTTAGATCTAGACCCTTCCATGTTGGATTCCATCTGGAAACCTGATTTGTTCTTTGCCAATGAAAAGGGTGCCAACTTTCATGAAGTTACCACAGACAACAAACTGTTAAGAATTTTCAAGAATGGAAATGTTCTTTATTCAATAAGGTAAGTCATAGTATTAAATACCTGATTTTAGTAAAAAAGCGTATTTTTAGTTGTTTTGAAAATTTTTTGTGTGTGTGCTTTGAAATTTTTTGATCAACTCCTTTCATTGTTCCACTCAAATTTCTTTAATATACCAAATATGTCTAATCAGCAATCACAAACCCAAGTTTTAGATCTAGAAACTGTATGAATAATTTTTGGAAATCTGCTTTTTTAACAAGTGGCTCAGGTTATTAATCAGCCAGGTGGGTGGGTGGTTTAGAGGCAAATTGAATGGTAGCCAAATGATACATTGTGATTACATCTTATGTATGCATACTCCTTTCAATATATGTATATAGGTGAAAAATATTTAGGTTTGCTTGTCTGGGATGCATTTTCCATAAATTATTTTTCAGGTATATGTGTTTTATTTCTAGATTTCCTGAGCTTCTCTGATCACTCTTTAGAAAGGTCTTATTTATATTATAGTTATTTATTATACATTTCTTACAAGACCATATAGCCTTTTAAAACTAATACCAAACCATATCAATAATTAATCCCAAAACATAAATATCATCCTAATGTATTTTTCATATTTTCTTATTTCTTGTGAATAAATTTCTTTTTTTTACATTTATTACATCCTAAGAGTGACAAGGTGACATCACTCTGCTGTGAACTGACACTTTCATCAGATTTATGAGAACTAACTAATCTGTCTTAAAATAATCCTGAATGATTCATCGCTACATAAGACATAAAGGAGGATTTCAGGTCTCATCAGTAATTTAGCCCCATGCTTGCATGTGAACAAATAATTTAATGATGAGTTGCAGGTATAAGCAAGAGAATTTTGAACCTTTTGGGAAAATTATTAAAAAGTATAAGAATCAAAAGATAGTGGGAAGATGGAGCAGACATAGTTTCTCTATTCCTTCTGCTAAGTACAACTAAAAACCCTAGACACAAAATATATGACATACTTAAGGAGACACAAGAAGACTGAAGACTTTGGAACCTGAGAAACAACAGGAAGTGAATTCACGGGATTATCTTTGTTCTTCTTACATCCCAGAAGTGGAGATGAAGAATCTAGCAACCTGGAAACAATAATAGGTATAGATACATACAAACAAGCCCCAACAGAAGCCTAGTTTCTCTAGCCAATCTGACGCTCTGTAGATGTAGAAAAGAGGTACATAGCAAGACAGAACCTTTAGACAATTGCTCAGCTCCCACCAAAGACCGCAGAAAAAATTGTGATCCTGCCCACATTCCAGCCAGCAAGGCCAAGGTGGTGCCCGGAAAAGCCAGACAGACAACTGGAGTTTTATTTCTCACCAGCCTGTAGTGAGTCTCCCACCAACAGTGTCACTGGAAACCATGTGGAGAGCCAGGAATTCCACTCTGACCCTGCAGTGAGAAGGTACCCCTGTCCCTGCCTGCTGGGTGGTGTCAGAGCAGTCCTAAGCGGGAGTCAAGATGTTCAGACTCACTCACAATAATGTGGCCAGGCCCACCATGGTGTCAGTAGAAACCATGTGGGCAGCTGGAATATCTAGCATTAACAAAGGACCTCTTTCCTCATATATCTTTGATGTGGATTCATGATGGATTTCAGGGATCCCATGGCAGGGTACATATAAAGCAAGTTTAATTTTTTCCCTGCTAACTTGAAAATTGACTTTGTCAAAGAAAGGTATAATTTATTTTAATTATAAGGTATTGTTTTATTGCAAACAGATTTCAGCTACAAGAATATATCACCAGATATCATGGGATAATCCTTTTGCAGTTATAATGTCTAGAATACTTCCACTGATAGAATTGAAATAAAATGTGTGGGTGTCCTGTAGGATTATGGATATTCAGTTGTTTTTGTCAAGTGCCATTGGAATTGGGAGACGGTAACATCCATTATGAATTGCTCACGTATCTTCTAATGTTTTAGAAGATTTTTTAATGAGGAAAATTATGGAATAATTAAAATTCAGAATTATTTTTTGTCTTTTTGGTATGAATTTAGATGAAACAGGATGATGTCTCTCAGCTCCTAGTTTTTGTTTGCTATACCCTGGCTCACAGGATCAAAGACTAAATTTGTTTTTTATGAGCTGTTTTTGGAAATCTCACAGTACTTTGAAATCTTCAATTGGCAAACAGTTTCTGTTAAAAAAAAAATTGTGCTAGAAAAAAGAACTTTCATTCAATTTACAAATGGAGCATCTGTGATGTTTCACGAGAGATCTGGCTTTCCTGCTTGGTTAAAGAAAGAAGCAGAATGTCCTGGCAAACCTGACCTACTTAACATATCCATTTATCTGTATCTTACCGTCAACCTACTAAAACTAAGAAGGGTCAACTAAATAAGAAATAAAAATGGCATTAACACACAGGAGGGGAAAAGGAATGGAAAAGAAGACAGTGACAGATGAATGATGACAACATGCTTCAGGAAGCTGAAAATGGATGCACTGTGAAAACTGACTTCACAGAGATAGCAGGAACTGAAGCCAGTGTAAGAGGACCCAAAAGGAAGGTAATAATATCCTCAAACTTTTAGAAATTTGTGGTAGCTAGGACTTCAGAAAATAGAGGCTAAACGAGAGAGGGAATAAAAAGTATTGATTTCAACTTTGTAGGAACAACAGTAAGCCTTCTATTCCTAATTTTCTCACTTAACATCCTTTAGACAAGGGGCTACCTTTTTATCTTCTGAACTGGGCAGAAAGCAGGGTAGAAAACCTCAGAGAGGGTGTACCAAGGGCTTTAGGAGTAGGGATCCCAAGCACAGCTGGATCTGTATTGAGGCATCATATCAAACAAATAAACAAAATAACAACAACAACAAAAACAAACCAAAACAAAAAGAAACCAAAAAACCAGAAAACCCCCAAACAAACAAAAAAACCCAAACAAACAAGTAAGAACCCCTGAGGATTACATGAAGTATACTGAATGGCAATATCCATGTCCTCCCTAAAATGCTGAAAACCAGACTTAAACTTCTACTGAGCAGTAGTCAGAAGAATACATCACTGGAGAAACTAAATTGCTCAACAGAAAAAATTTCTACAGATTTAGACATTTGGGGAACCACCAATGAAATCTCTGAGCAGCCATGTTATCATCCTACAGATAAAACCATCACTCAATGAAACATCCACTACTAATTGAGCTTCAAATAGACCTTAATGCTTTATTCTTATATGTAAACATACATTTGAAGACATCTTACAATATTAATAATAATCAAAGAGAAGCAGAAGTCAAAAGAAACATGAAGAGGAAAGACAAAAAAAATTTTAAAGAAACAAAAAGAGAATGATTTAAGAGAAAATTCAGGGAGAAAACATCATTAAAAAAACCTCTGGATGGATGAGATAACTGGATGCATAAAATAAGATACCTCTAGGAAAGTAAAGTGAAGTCATTCAGACTATATAATAAGAGCAAATAGTAAACCAAAGTGGGGAAAAAGTAGCAAAATATTTGAAGATGAAGTGACAAAGTCTCCTAAGAAGTAGACTCAAAATACAAAGAAGTAGAAAATAGGAGAGAAGTGACATAAAAATCAGAACATCAGCCCTGGCTGGTGGCTCAGTGAAAGGGTGCCGGCCTGAGAACCCAAAGGTTGCTGGTTCGATTTCCAGCCAGGGCACATAATCGGGTTGCAAGCCAGGTCTCCAGTCAGTTCTGTGGCTGGAGGCAGGTGAAAGGCAACCATACATTGATGTCTCTCTCCCTCTCTCCCTTACCCTCTATCTAAAAATAACAAATAAAATCTTTAAAAAAATCAGAACATCAATACAGGTCTAATATATGACTAGAAAGAAGGGATCGGGGAGAGAGGGATGGAGGAGGGACAGAGAGAGACAGAGAGAGAGAGATATTTCTATGTGAAACAAGAAATTGTTAGGTGAATTGCTTGCTGTGTTTAACTATTGAGAGGACCTTTCTAGCTCTGAATATGGAGTTTGTAGAATTTGAAGTAATAGTAAAGAAACTAAAATGATTGAAAAAGTAACAATTATTAACACCAGGTAAACAAAATGTTGTACAGAAACTATAATTACAGCAACCCACTAAGCTTACTCATACACTATAATTATATATTCATAACATGAAACACCAAATATTAATTTAACTATAAATGTCTATATAATGAAAATTTGAGTATAGCTGGAGAGTTCAATGTACATAGAGTATGGTATAAAGACAAATAAATTCTAGTTTTCTCCTGTAGAAAATTAATAGATAATATCACAAATTTAAAAAAATCAAGTATTATAGTATAGCAACTTAGATATATGAACATAAATCTTAGACAAATATCTAAGGAAAGGCTGCCTTTATGGGTCTAGAACTGGGAGTAAGGAATGGATGGGGCAAAAGTACAGGTTTTTTAAAAAAATTATTTTTAGAGAGAGGGGAAGGGAGGGAGGCAGAGAGGGCGACAGACATCAATGTATGGTTGCCTTTCACCTACCTCCAGCTAAGGACCTGGCTGGAGACCTGGCTTGCAACCTGGTTATGTGCCCTGGCTGGGAATTGAACCAGCGACTTTTGGGTTCACTGGTGCCTTATCCACTGAGCCACCAGCCAGGGGCCGCAGTTGTTTTCCATGTGCTTTATGCAATTGTTTAAACTTTTAAATGATGTGCATGAATTATATTGACAATTTTCAAACGAGGTGCTTTTTAAGCTAAGGCTTGGGAGCCAGACAATCTAGAACTTGGCTCTAGATTGTCAAGTTCGGTACTGATTTTACTTTGCTTATAAAGTTAGCTGTTCTTTGTTGAATGGGTGCCGACTGAGGACACAAGACCCCTGGGTCATTGACAACGGAGTTTGTTACCCACTGCCAGCAAGCAGCACAAGCAGCAGCGGATTTGCCTTCCTTCTCCCTTGTCCTCAAGCCTCACTGGAGCCATGCGACAGGTCCAGATGGATGTATCACACACTGTGGGCCTGCGTCACTGCTTCAAAACACTGAGTTTGGGGAATCCACTGCTTTTATAGCAAGATACAAGCAAGACTTTTCTTTGTCCTGCAGAACAACTAGATCCTATCTCTCAAAATTAGCAGCTGCATTAACAGCCTGAGAAATGACAAAGGTAAAAGAATAGTCAAGCCCTTGAGGTCTTGGTACACCCAGCAAGAGATGTACCAAGGAGAAGTCTCCCAACCCAGGTCAACCCTTGACAATTTACTAGCTGTCATTTGGGGCAAGTCTTTTTACTTGCAAAAGGTTTGTTTTTCTTTTCTTTTTAAAATATTTTATTTTATTATTTTTAGAAAGAGGGGAAGAGAGGGAGGCAGAGAGGGAGAGAGACATCAATGTATGGTTGCTTTTCACCTGCCTCCAGCCACAGACCTGACTGGAGACCTGGCTTGCAATCTAGTTATGTTGCCCTGGCTGGGAATCGAACCAGCAACCTTTGGGTTCACAGGCCGGCTCCTTATCCACTGTGCTATCAGCCAGGGCTTGTTTTTCTTATGTGCATGGTAATTCTGAACCTGAAATGATATATGTAAAGTACCTAGCATACTGCCAGGCATATAATAGGCACTGAAGTTGTTAATTTTATCTTTCTGAAAAGGGTACAAGAAAAGACTAAACCACAAAATAAAATAAAATGAAACAAGCTTAAATTCTGATATTTTCCAGAACCCCCAAATTAGCCTTGTATGGACTCAAGTAAGTTACTGATCTATCTAAACCTCAGTTTTATCGCTTATGAAGATAATGGAGACACATCATAGAGTTAAAACTTCTCTAGTGCTTACCCAACTGATACCAGCAAAACATTTCATATCAATGCCACCAACTTTACTACTTATGGTACATTAAAAATCAAATCACAGGAGGAAATTTTATATCAAAATTCTCAGGTTGCAAGCCAGATCTCCAGCCAGGGCCATAGTTGGAAGCAGGTGAAAGGCAACCATACATTGATGTTTCTTTCCCTCTCTCCCTTCCCCTCTCTCTAAAAATAATAATAAATAAAATCTTTTAAAAATTCTTATGCACAGTAATGTCATTCATTAAAAGTTGAATGCAATTTCAACTTTTACTTAAGCTAAATAGAATCACTCTTTCTTGGACATTCAGTTGTGAAAAAAATCAATGTTTACTTATACAATCTGTATTTTTTTTTTTTTTTTGAACCTTGACAGACCACTAATTTTTAAATAGAAAACATAAGCTTATTTCAATAGATGCTTTTTAAGATGCTGTTTGTTCAAGGGAAATCAATTTATAATGCCATTAAGTTTATGTAATCAGGAGAATTTTATTTGTATGTGATTCTGTATATTTTTTCTGAAGAGGCCTTAATTTGAGATCAGCTTCATAAAGGGAACATCAACAATTCTGAGGTTGCGTTGGTGGTGGGTTGATAAGTTTTATGATGGTCTCTTTAATCAGATGACAACACAAAATTAGTACACTAGTTCTGATCTTTTTTTTCTTGCATCCTAACAATTTAATTTCTGCTGAGGGTACCCTCTGTAGAATCACTAACAATAAACTACCAAATAACTCAAGTAAATATATAAAAACTGTGGGAAACATTCCTTATATTTTCTTAAGTTTTAATTACATTTCTCTAATTTCTTTTGGAAGAATTATTTGTTTATTTTACTTTCAATTTAATAACGAATAATATATGAAATATTTATTTGTTGTTATAAAAACATAACATTTAAAAAGTCATTAATTACAGAGACTATTTTCATGAAAAATGCCCCAGTGCCTTTGTTTTTCTTTTTCCTTTTAAAATATTTAATCTTTATTGTATTTTTTTCCCATTATTTAGTCCCCTTATACCTCCCTCCTCCTAACAATCACCACACTCTTGTCCATGCCCATGAGCCTTTTCTCCTTTCTGCCTAATACCTCCCTTGATAGTAGTATGCTGAGGGCTGAAGGGCATGGAATCAAGAGCTAGACCCCAAAGGTTGCAGGTTCAACTCTACCAATTTCTGCTTTCTAATGTCAGGTGAGTTAACTTCTCAGTTTCCTCATCTCTAAAATAGGGATAATATAATTTACCCATATTATAAATTTGTAGTAAGAAATAAATATGTATACACACACAGTATTTAAAATTGTGCCTATTACATAGTAAGCACAAGAGATATATTAGCTATTATGATTTTAATAGTTCAAAGATAAAAATTAATGAACAACATTATCCTTCTAATGCTAAATTTAGAAATATTAGGAACTAATTAACATACTTTTATAAAGAACATCAAGTGGAGTGAGAAAACTTTTTAAAAATAATTCAATTAATGGTTGAATTAATGGTAGTAGTAGACACCATACTACTCTATGCAATGCTTGCTCAAAAATGTAATGCCCCTGGCTGGTAGCACAGTGGATAAGGAGCCGGCCTGCAAACCCAAAGGTCGCAGGTTCGATTCCCCAGCCAGGGCACATAACCAGGCTGCAAACCAGGTCTCCAGTCAGTTCTGTGGCTGGAGGCAGGTGAAAGGCAACCATACGTTGATGTCTCTCTCCCTCTCTGCCTCTCTCCCTTCCCCTCTTTCTAAAAATAATGAAATAAAATCTTAAAAACAAAAATATGGGTAATGCCTCAACTTTAATGAGGTTGACTGTCATAGATTGTAGTCATTTTTTTAAACATTACTACTTCACTAAGCCAAGACTTCTTAGGACAAAATTTAAAAAAAAAAATGCCATATCCTGTTTATGCGTTTTGTCTCAGAAGGAGAACTTAGTGTCCTCTCTTAACACAAGAAGATATTCATTTCCAAAACAGTAGAATGTGATTAATTGCCTTTTGATTTTATTTTCTTTTGATGTGGTCAGGACAATTTACAATTTATATGTAATGTTTTGATGAAGAAATTCAATATCACACCCACCAAATTGACACATTTTTTTTTTTATTCATATGCTGTTAAAGAAGCAATTGTGTCCTGCCTTACACAAAAAGTTGTCAATAAATAAATGTTTTTCAGGATATGATTTATGATGAGGTCTACAGTGTTTTTCTTTCCCAAATAATTCCTTTCAAGTACCTTCTTTTTTTAAAAGAATTATGTAATGTCCCTCATTTTATGCCAGAAAAAGAGCCATGCTATGAATTTGACATCACATGCATGGTGAGAGCCTGGAAAGGATTCTAAGAGTGCAATTTGCTTCCATACAAAAGGTCAGAGGATTAATTCTCCCAGCCAACATTTGGAGCTGGCTGGCCAGAAGGCCTTGGATGTCTGGACAATTAATGTGCGTACATTCAAAATGTACTTGTGCACATACCACTAATAAACCCTTTCGTAAGACAGAGAACACAGTGTCCCACTGATTTTATAATTGCCTTTTTAGAAAGAACTTTGCAGATCTACAAGATCATACTTACAGCTTCACTTAACCTAGCTGAGCCAGGAGAAAATCGCTTCTGAAGCCTGAACTCTATGAATTATTTTAGTGTGTTATGGACTCTGACTTGAGTGAATTATTAAATGATCCTCCTGGGCCTCTTAAACATCAGCAGCTTCACATATCTGTTCATTTATGTCTCTCAAACTATGTTAATTGGTTCTCTCCAAGAGTATTCACTGTAGAACACCCACCATTATAACTTTAAGTGTATGGCCTGTATAAAAAGGCCATTTTGGAGAAAGTGTTTACACTTACTAGAGCTGATGGTTATTTTTTGTTAAAGCTGAAGTCTTTTTTGTATGTGAGTTAATTATAATCATTATGCCCCTCCTATTTTGTTTTCAGGAGGGAAAGATGAGGCAGACTGAGAGTGGTAGAATATACAGATAATCCTTAATAATATTTATTGAGTGTTTACTGTATATCAAGTACTTATCTAAGCACTTTACATATATTAACTAACACATTGCTCATAACATCTCACTGGAATAGACGCTGATATTTCCTCACTTTAGAGATGTGAAGACTGAAACATAGTGAGGTGAAGTAATCTGCCTCTGGTCACAAAGTTTAAGTAAACAAATCCACTGAGACTGCTTATTAATCTATTGAATTTCACTGGGAGTGCTTTCCATAAAAGGGGCTGGCTAGAGACTTCTCAGAAAAAACTTGGTTTGAATAAACTTGGATCTGGGCCTCTTTCTCTTAGGTCCAGAAACTACATATTCTTGGTAATCCTTGAAGTTCTGTTGGTAATAAACTTTTCCAATTAAAAAAAAAATTAAGAATGATGAATGATCTGGAATGCCAACATACAAATACTGGAAGGGGGGAAACGCTGGTGTACATCATCCAAGTCATGTGTGTGCAGCCAAATCAGAAGCTTGTTGGGTGAGCATGGGATGATGTCACGCATATTCTGGAAGGTTATTACTTGACCCTAATGAGACCTGGCAACCTGGTGCCCTTGTCCCCCAGCAGGAAACGCCACTTGAATAACTAGACTTTTCGAGTTCTCCAGATTCAGCATTTATTCCTCTGCTAAATACTGCTGGACGTTTATTGACAACTTTCAGGCAGTTACAATGATGACTGAGAGTTGTCACCCAGGATTGCATCTCTGCACCCCACTTTTCCATGTTCAGAACTCCAATTGCCGTGATACACTTGCTTCCTGAAATGCAAGGTCTGTCCTGGAAGTATTGGCCAGGCAAACTGTTTTAGCTATATTGAAATTGGCTCAATACTTTTGGGACAGACCTGTACGCTGTCCCTGTGATTTTGGGAAAATGTGTCTTTGGAATTTGGTATTGATTTTTTCTAGAGCTCACTCCCATTTTCTTTTCTGAGGGTTTCTTCTGGAAATACAGACTTCTTTTTGACATCTACAGTTCACTCTAAAGGAAAAAAATGAATAAACAAATACATGTGGTCAGAATTTTAAATACACAGTTTTTCTCCCAAAACAATTTATATATAAAAGGTATAGCTATTTCAGAGTAACATACCCAAGTTGGAGCAAATTTTATTTGAATAGCTGTTAGTCACTACGAATAGCAACATTATTTTCTAATTGCACCTTGAACAATATACCATTAATATGATATCATAAGTTTCTTTTAAGAATAATTGCTTTGAATTCCTTCAGATTGACATTAACACTTTCCTGTCCAATGGATCTCAAGAATTTTCCAATGGATGTGCAAACATGCATAATGCAACTGGAGAGTTGTAAGTATGAACAACTTTGTCTAAATAGGTTAAGAATATAGTAGATATAAGTGGTTTTTAATGTATTCTACAGATCATCTATTTTAATTGTTTTTGTCATATATTTATCAAATAAGCCTGGTACCTTTCTCCACGTATTGAAAGTCATGATGTCTATCAGTACATGCGCTCTGTATTGTGATAAACAAATTGAGGACCCAAGAATGATAATTTTTAAGCCTGAAAAGCAGCCTTATGTCTTTACACAAATGATCAAAAGTAAAAAAGATAATTATTAAAAAACAAATTATCACTTTTTGCCGAGTGCCTGCTATAGACCAAGTATTTTGCATATATTATACCTCATACAATGAAAACATTGTGATCGCTGTTTCCAGATGTGAAATGGTCATTTAGGCCAAGTATTGTGCTCCAGTTCGTGAAGGTTGTCACACAAACATCTGGCTCCGAAGTCTGTACCTACCCTGAACCATTGTGCTGCTCCTTAGCTAATATTTATTCAGAGAATATCCTGGTGGGTATGTTATATATGTTATCTCAGGAAAAAAGACATTTCTCACACTTCTCCAGCAATTTATCCAAACTTAAGTTTCTTCTTTCAAAATGGATCCGAACACATCACTGATTAATGTCAACACGTACAACCTTCAGGTTCTGTTTTTCTGAACTTAGCTATATAATCAACCCTAAATTAACTGGTTTGCCTGTTTAATTCCATAAAAAGTAAGTATTGTTAATTTTTTTCTTATGGTACTATGCTATATCTGAAAAAAAAAAAAAAAAAAAAAGAAGGTTTGTTTTGATATATTCCTTGACAATTTGTAGGTGGATCTTCGGGCTTCCAGGCCTGAGAGACAAGGCTTGTAGTGTGGTGCAGCTGTCACTAGGTGGCGTGCCTACTTCATGGGGGATGGTGGCCATCCCCCTACGTTGGTTTCCCTTCAAGAAAGCGGAAATATTTATCTGAGAATGACGCTTTTCTTGTTAAATCTAAACGCATTGTTTTCATAAGTAATTTTTAAACATTAAGCATACCCATGGATAAAGTATTAAATTTGGTGAAAGGAAAATAGAATAACCTAGTTTTAGTTGAGGGAACTATGTAGCAATAAAAATAGGGAGGGACAACAAATAATTCCCAGCAATATAGATTTTTTTCATCCATATTATAAAAGCATTTTGAGGATATGCTGATTCTGGGTCTTGGGAAGATATTGAGAAAAAAATTATATGCAGAATAGTCTAAGGCAAACTAATTGATGCCCTATTACTAAACCAGGGATGCTGGATGTTACCCAACAGGCATTCAAGATTTAGGAGTAAGGATATGATTTGGTTAATATTATACTCTTAAAGGTTCATTTAGCCAAATGAACTAGGGTTATTTGGGAAGGTTTCATAAGGCAATTCCATTTTTAACTTTTTTTAAAAAAGATTTTATTTATTATTTTTTAGAGAGAGGGGAAGGGAAATAGAGAGGCAGAGAGAGAGAAAGACATCAATGTATGGTTGACTTTCACCTGCCTCCAGCTACGGACCTGGCTGGAGACCTGGCTTGCAACCTGGTTAGGTGCCCTGGCTGGGGAATCAAACCAGCAACCTTTGGGTTCACAGGCTGGCATCTTATCCCCTGTGCTACCAGCCAGGGCTCATTTTTAACTTTTTGAAGAACTTCTATACCATTTTTCACAGTGGTTGCACCAGTCTGTATTCCAGACAGTCTGCATTCCTCCACATCCTTGCCAACACTTACCTTTTGTTGATTTATTGATGATAGCCATTCTGATAGGTGTGAGGTGATATGTTGTTGTGGTTTTAATTTGCATTTCTCTGATGATTCAAGTGTTGTTGACTAATAATTCCATTTCTGGGTATATATCCAAAGAAACCCAAAACACTTAGCTCAAAAGAATGTATGTACTCCTATGTTCATTGCAGCATTATTTACAATAGCTAAGACATGGAATCATTCTAAGTGCCCATCAACAGACAAGTGGTAGAGAGTATTATGCTTAGTGAAATAAGTCAGACAGAGGAAAACAAATGCCATATGATTTCACATGTATGTGGAATCTAAATAACAATAGAAATGAACAAATGAAACAGAAACAGACTTACAGATGCAGAAAACAGACTGATGGGTGCCAGAGTGGAGGGGAATTGGGGGATTGGGTGAAAATGGTGAAGGGACTGAGAAGTACAAATTGGTAGTTATAAAACAGTCATGGGAATGTCAACTACAGCAGAGGAAATATAATCAATAATATTGCAATAACTATGTATGATGCCAGGTGGGTACTGAAAATATTGGGGGGAACACTTCATAAAGTATATGACTGTTTAACCAGTATGCTGTAAACCGGAAACTAATAAAAGATAATATTGAATGAAATTGAAAAATAAAAAATAAAATGTTTCATAATACTCCAACCAAAAAGAATAAAAATAAGGATGTGGAAGGTAGAAACATTAGAGGTTGATATTGTAGGGGAGATAAAATTTTATTCTTACCCTCTTAAACTTTTTTTTTGGCTGGGCCTGAGTATTAAACAGATTGACAGGAAAAAAGGATACACATTTATTTAATATACATTTTATGTAACATAGGATCCCTCATAAGGAAATGAAGACTCAAAGAAGTGGCAACACTTAAATGCTTTTATACTAGGTTTAACAACGAGAGGCAAATGTGGAAAAATAACTATGTGGGAAGGCTAAAGGAAGATAAGAGTTATTTTAATAAGGTCTGTATGTACACAGTTCTCTCAACTTTAATTTCCCTGTGAAGAATGTTTCTTTTTTCTTGGTACAGGGAGCACATCTTTTGCATGGGAGTTTTTATCTACTATTTTCAGGAAGAAAAGGGGAGATTAGAATGTCCTTCTTGCATGTGCTGCTTTTCAAATGCCTTTAGCACAAAATAGTCCTTATGCTAGGGTGGCATATTTTGGGGTGGCAGACTTTGTCACCCTTCATTTGCTTCATACAGAGTGGATATAAAGGCTCTGGGCACCTATGAGTCATGGCAAAAGATCTTAGGTAAATAGAATCATGTTGAAAATATTGACAAAGAAAGAAAACCTAGGGCGAGAAGTAAATGCTGAAGGGAATATTGATTGCTATTAATATATTTGAGGTTTGGGAAGTTTAGGTATAAAGCCAAAAGGAAGAGTTAGAAATGGGTATACACTGTCGGCAGCCATATAGAAAATAGTTTAAATAATAAGATGAAATGTCTGAAAGGTAAAATTGAGGGAGGAAAACAGACACAGGAAAAAGAAACAAAAAACAAAAAACAGACCCATAAGAAATGTCTAGAGCCCTGGCTGGTGTGGCTCAGTGGATTGGTGCCAGTCTGAGGACCCAAGTGTTGCTGGTTCAATTTCCAGTCAGGGCACAGACCCAGGTTATAGGTCAGGTTTCCAGGCTGGCCTCTAGCTGCAGGCAGGTGAAAGGCAACTGCACATTGATGTTTCTCTCCTTGTCTTTCTCTCCCCTCCCCCTCTCTAAAAATAATGAATAAAATCTTAAAAAAAAAAAAAAGAAAAAGAAATGTCTGCATTTAAAGGGTGCTGGAAAGGAGTTTCAGCTAAGAGGTTGACACAGATGGCAAATTAAAATCAATAGTATCCAATCTCAAAAGTGAAGAGACTACTGAGGTGATCTATTTTACAGCATCCAATGTTGTAAAACGTTATTTTAAAAGGTGATTGGAAAAATTACAGCACAGTCAATAACATTGTAATGACAATATATGGTGCCAGGAGGGTACTAGACTTATTGGGAGGATCACTTCATTAGTTATATAACTATCTAACCACTATGCTGTACACCTGAAACTACTATAATATTGCATGTCAACTGTAATTAAAAAAGAAAATTATAAAAAGAAAAGACTGTTGTTATTGGTGGCAAAGACAAATGTGATTAGAATCGGATTTCAAAATGTTATAAAACATTGCATAATAAGAAAATGAGAGGAGTGAGTCAAGCCTGTTATCCATGAATGTTAGTTATTAAAGAAAAATGAGAGCGAGAACAGCACCTGAGTGATACTAGGTTATTGGACTTTTCCTTTAAAGTAAAGAAAGGATGCTGGGTTATTTTGCAGGACTCGGTGTTGACATAACAAGACCTTTCATTATTTTTCCCTTTCCCAGAACATTTCCAATTCAAACAAAAACTCTACCAGGAAAGACAGAGCCTCTTGCCCCCTTCTCCTTGTTTCTTAGTTCCTTCATCAGGAATTAGTAGATTGCCTCAAGTGTTCCTTTAATATTTCAGTGTTTAAGCACTTTCTGTTCTCTTGTTAGAAATTAATTTAGCTCACAGCAGCATTAGGATTTATTAAACTCCTTTAGTAGATTCTAAAATCAATAGAAGATATTGAGGTCAAATTCCTTAAGGTGATTTTCCTAAAACTCGGAGCAATTACCCCCATCTTTTTGTTTCTTAAAAAAAAACAAACAAAGAAAAACAATGGTTTAAAATGACAAGTAAAAAATTTCAAAGAGTTTAATCTACCAGGACACAAGAGCTATAAGGGACCTAGTGCTTACTATTGAATGAATTCTGATTACAAAGGGGAAAAAGAGAAAAAAAATAGGTTGAGAAGCATGGAAAATAAGAACAACAACAACAACAACAAAAGACTTATAACTCAAAGGTAAATGTCTTAATGGCCTGTGATGATCCTACTTTCTTTAATTCAATAGATGTTCAATAAGCAAATGCCAATTGCTAGGAGTGTTCTAAGTTACCTGGGTGATACAAGAATAAATAAAGCCCCAAAGTCCATGTTTAAAAGAACTTCAAGGACTAAATAAGCAATTATTTATGCAAATATAGTAATTCCAGTAAATGATAAGCATAGGTTAATGCCATACTGTTAGCACAAAGAAGAAAGTGACAACACTGAGTGAATAAATTTAGTAATTTACTTAAAAAATAAATTTGTTTAGAGACTTCTGGCCAAGATGGAGGTGTAGGTAGATACACTGCATCTCCCTCACAACTAGAAGAAATTTATGTCTACCTCATAACTAAATAAAAATAATGCTGAAAGTTCAGAAAATCAAACTACATGGAAGTACAGCAAATGAAGAAGTAAAGAAATACTCAGCCAGGTAGGCAGGAGGAACAAAGTTGGGGAGGAGAGAGGCAGCAGCACCAGAGCTGAGGCCACAGCAAAAAGTGCAGTCATACATTTAAACCTCGGAAGTGATCCCAGGGCCAGACCATGCACCCATGTTTCCAGTGCCAGGAAATATAGAGCTATATTGCTTCTGACTATGAAAACCAGTGTGGGTTAGGATGGAGGAAGAAACTGCTGGTCTCAATGGGCAAGCAGCATTTTTCCTTCTCGGACTCCTCCCCCACATACAGCACCACAACGTGGTGAAATGGGTGGCCTCCCACTGATGAATTCTTAAGGCTCTGCCCTTTACAATGTAACAAGTGTGACAGAACTACCTAAGTTACAGAGGTGAACACAGGAGGCTGTCAAGCTGAGGAGACAGAGAAGTATGGCCCAAAAGAGGGAACAGATCAAAGTGCAAGTGGGAGAACTAAGCGATGAAGAGATAGCCAACCTAATAGACACAGAGTTCAAAATGC
>PVIW01010478.1:0-43904 GCA_004026585.1 Noctilio leporinus
AGAACCAAGTATATGAATACAAGGAATAGGCCTTCAGTGGTCAGGGGGAAAGGGGTTGGGGGGAGGGGGGAGGCAGAGGCAAAGAAGGGGAGCAGCTTAGACAAGAACCTAGTATAAAGGAACCATGGACATGGACAACAGGTGGGATTGATTTTGGGGGGAATGGGTGGGTGGGGAGGGGGACAGAGGGGAGCAAAAATTGGATGGATGTAATACAACAACAATAAAATTTAAAAAAAATACTGACTCATTTGCAGTTGAAAGTGATTGGGGTGGGGATTATCTTTGTGGGGTGGGATTCTTGACTGGGTTGATGGTTTTGTTTTAGCAGCAGATCGACAACAGTATACAACACATGATGGGCAGAGAGACTCTCAGTCAGCTAGCCAGAGGGAAGCACTCAACACAAAAACAACCAAAAGCAAAATAGAACCAGATAGCCCAAATAGATGGCATAAAAGACATTGCAAGAGCATAAATATCAGGAGATCCAGGAGCCTGAACCACTGACTCCCACAGGACTCCTACCACAGAAAGTAAACCCATGATGAAAGAGAGTCAAAGTAAACCAACTTAAGACATAAAGACAAATGACTCACTTAAAATGGAAGAAAAAGAGACCACCCTCCATCAAAAAGAAAGGACAAATCCTCAGAAAGACTGTTAATGAACTGGGAAACTATCAAATATGGAATTCAAAATAATTGTTAAAGGCAGCTCAATGAGCTCAGGGAACTCAAAGAAAGCTACAAAGAACACCAGGGGAACAACAAAGAACTCCAGAGGAGCTACAAGAAACTTAATGAGAGCTATACCAGCATTACAAAGGACACAGAAACTATCAATAAGAGCCAGGAGGAAATGAAGAATACAAATTTTTGAATTGAAGAACACAGTAGAAGAAATCAAAAGCAGACTAGATAAAGCTCAGAATCAGATCAGTGAGCTGGAGGACAACATAAAGAAAAAAATTCCCAAACAAACTGAAAGAAACAAAATAAAAAAAGACTGAAAAGGAATGAGTTGGGTTTAAGAGAGCTGCAGGACAATATGAGACATAATAATGTACATATTATAGGGATCCCAGAAGGAGAAGAAGAGAAGCAAGGAATAGAAAACCTGTTTGAAAAAGTAATAACCGAAAATTTCACAAACTCGATGAGAGGTAAAAGTGACACAAGTCCAGGAAGCACAGAGAATCCCAAAGAAGATGAACACAAAGAGGCCCACTCTAAGACATATCATAATTAAAATGCCAACACCAAAGACAGAGAGAATCTTAAAGGCAGCAAGAAACAGCTAATAAGATACAAGAGGGCTCCAAGAAGATTATCAGCTGATTTCTCAGCAAAAACACTGAAAGCCAGAAGAAAATAGCAAAAAAATATTTCAAACAATGAAAAACAAAGGCCTGCAACCAATGAGATTCCTTTCATATAGATCATGGAAATATATGTTTCCAATTAGGAAGGCTCCCACACTGGGGATGCTTGGGAAAAGGAATTCATGCTATAGTAAACTTTATTATTGAAATGTGAACATGCCTAATCTCTACTTCAACAGACTCTTAAATAGTTCAGGGGTTAGTTTAGGACCACATAGGGAGTCAACCACAAGTTCAAAAAGTAGCTAGAAGACTATTTTACAAAACTATTTAAATTCTAGGGATTTTTATTTTTCACCTCAATTTAGTAGACATAATTTCTACTCTGGGGACCAGTTGAGCAATGAAGTACCATTATTTCTGGAGGCTTCAACTTGTAAAATAAATGTAGCAAAAAACAAAGGATATCGAAAGAAGACCTGTGCACAATCAAAAAAATATCAATCAACTATTTAAGATGGAAAACTCCAAAAAGAATAAATTGTAGTTCCAGTAGCTTAAAATAAAGTTGAGTTGTATTATTGGAGGGGGGAGGATCTGACTCAAAAACCAAATTCATTTTTCACTATGGGTTGGGCACTGTCTGTAGGACAATTTTCACAAAAGTGAGTTCTGCAATACACCATTTATGTGATATATTTCACAAAAAAATAGCATTCCAGTGTAAAATAAGTATTAAAGATGAAAAAACTGCTTAATCTTGCTACAATATATCTAAAATACTATCATTTGACATAATAATTATGTAAGCTATCAGCATATTTTAAATTTGTTTTGTATGAACTCTTCAAAATTCAGTATGTATTTTAAATATGTATAAAAATATGTATGTGTGTAAATGTATTTTTGCATGTGTTTAGTAATATTGCAATTGATATTATTTTAAAAAGTAATTCTTTAAACAAATGAATTAATGTAGGCATTTTGAAATAATGAAAACTTTGTATTAATATGATCTGGGAAGTTGGCAGAGGCAGTAATTAAATGGTGAATTGTCTCGTTGTGAAAGGAAAAAAAAAAGTACACATTGGTGGTTACAAAATAGACAGGGGGATGTTAAGAAGAATAAAGGAAATGAAGAAGCCAAAGAACTTATATGCATGACAGATGGATATGAACTAAGGAGGACATTGCTGGAGGAAAAGGGTACTGGGTGAGGGGGAAAATTGGGACAACTGTAATAACAAAATAAATAAAATATATTTTTTTAAAAAAGAATGAGATAGACTCATAGATAAAGAGTAAGCTGACAGCTCAAGGAGGGATGGGATTGGAGGTGTAGGGATCAAGCGAAAAAGAAAAAGGATTTATGGATATGAACAATAGTGCAGTAATAGAGGGGTGGAGGGAATGAGGTGGGTGCAGGTAGAAGAGGGTGTAAGAGGGATAAATGGTAATGGAAAAAATACAATGAAAAAAGAAAAGATTAAAAAAAAAAAGATGTAAAAGCAGAGAGAGAGAGACAGAGTGGAACACAGGTGTATAGGGGAAAAATGACAATGAATAAGTACCTATCAATAATAATCTTAAATGTAAATGGATTAAATGCACCAATCAAAAGACATAGGGTAGCTGAATGGATAAGAAAGCATGGCCCATATGTATGCTGTTTACAAGAGACCTACCTCAGAACAAAAGACCTACACAGACTGAAAGTAAAAGAATGGAAAAAGATATTTCAAGCAAGTAAACAGGAAAAAAAGGCTGGAATAGCAATACTTATATCCGACAAAATAGATTTTACAATGAAGGCTATAAAAAGGACAAAGAAGGACATTTCATAATACTTAAGGGAACGATCCATTAAGATAAACATAAGCACCCAACAGATAAGAGCACTTAAATATATAAGGAAAATCTTGGAGGACTTCAAGAAGGATACAGACAGCAACACACTCATAGTAGGGACTTTTAACACACCATTATCAACAATGGACAGATGTTCCAAGCAAAGAAAGATCACAGATATTGTGGCATTGAACAATACTCTAGATCAGATGGCCTTAATTGATTATATATATATATATATATATATATATATATATATATATGTATATATATATATATATATACATATATATATATATATATATAAACTTTCATCCCCCAAAATAAAAATACACATTTTTTCAAATGCACATGGAACATTCTCAAAGACAATCTACATGGTAGGACACAAGATAAGCCTGAAAAAATGAAAAATATTTAAATTATATCAAGCATCTTCTCAGATCATCATGGCTTGAAAGTAGAAACAAACTTTGAGGAAAAATCTCAAAAACATTCAAATTCATGGAAACTGAATAACAAGCTATTAAGCAATGAATTGGTCAATACTGAGATCAAGGAAGAAATCAAAAAGTTTCTGGATAAAATTGAAAATGAACACACAGCAGCCCAATACCTATGAGACACAGAGAAGGCAGTCCTGAGAGGGAAGTTCATAGTAATACAGGCCTGCCTAAAAAAAGGGAAGAAGAATCTCAAATAAACAACCTAACCATACAGCTACAAAAACTAGAGGAACAACAACAAACAGCCCATAGTGAGTAGAAGGAATGAAACAATCAAGATCAGAGCAGAATTAATGACATAGAGACTTAAAAAAAAAAATTCAAAGGATCAATAAATCCAGGTGATGAGGAACCCCTGAACCGCAGAGATCCTTCAGTGCCTTGAATGAAACAAAACTACCCAGGCTGCTTCAGCTCAGGGAATGAAGGCCTGGCTGATGTCAGAGAGACAAGAGCCTTGAGTCCCCCTCTCCAGAGATTTTTATTGGGTGACCAAGGTAGGGGGTGCACAAACACATCATAGATCATTGTGAAAGAAGAATGCTTTATAGAATAAGAGTTACTATGTTTAAATCACAATAAAAGGAATTCGGAGGTCTTGCCCCAGGGTATGGTCCGCTAGACAAGATGTCAACAAGGACTCCAGGTGGCTCATAGAAATAGTGAGAGTAAGGTTACATGAGGGTTAAAGTTTAACATCTGCTACTGTAACAATAAGTAAATCAGGAAAGTTTGCTAGCTTCAAAGATTGAACAGAAAATTCCCATGGCTAGGTTCCAACCAGAGTCCACCAGTTACAGCATGGGAGCCTGTATGCAGCCAGTTTTTCTGGTTCCCCGGCCAGGTCTTACAGGCTTAACCTGGCCTCTGGGGGGCTGCACACCCCACCACTTTCCCTGGGGGTTCCTGACATCCAGGAACTAGTTCTTTGAAAAGATAAACAAAATCAACAAGCATTTTTACCAGATTCATTAAGAAAAGAAATGAGAGTACCCAAAAAATAAAATTAGAAATGAAAGAGGAGAAATTACAGCCAACACCACAGAAATACAAAGGATTGTAAGAAATTACCACAAACAACTATATGACAAGAAACTTGACAACCTGGGTAAAATGGACAAATATTATCTTTCAAAACTGAATCAAGAAGAATCAGATAACCTGAATAGACTAATAACAGCTAATGAAATTGAAGCAGTAATCAAAAAACTTCTGGCACACAAAACCCCCAGACCATACACAGGTGAATTTTACCAAACATTTAGGGAAGAACTAGCTCCTGTCCTTCTCAACCTAGTCAAAAAAAAAAAAAAAAAAAAAAAAAAAAAAAAAAAAAAAAAAAAAAAAAAAAAAAAAAAAAAAAAAAAAAAAAAAAAAAAAAAAAAAATTCCAAGAAGAGGGACGACTCCCAAACTCATTCTATGAGGGCAGTATTATCCTAATCCCAAAACCAGCTCAAGACACAACAAAAAAGAAAACTACAGGCCAATATCACTGATGAACATAGATGCTAAAATCCTCAACAAAAGTTTGGCAAACTGGATCTAGCAATACATTAAAAGGATCATACATCATAATTAAGTATGACTCACCACAGGGATGCAGGATGGTATAATATTCACAAATCAATGAATGTAATATACCACATAAACTGAAATACAAAAAACATATGACCATATCAATAGATGCTGAAAAAGCATTTGATAAAATAGAGCACACATTATGATAAAAATGTTCAGCAAAGTGGGAATAGAGGGAGCATACCTCAATTTAATAAAGGTCATATAAGAGAAACCTACAGCCAATGTCATACTCAATGGGCAAAACTAAAACCTTTTATGATCAGGAACAAGGCAAAAGTATCCACTCTCTCCACTGCTATTCAACATAGTTTTGGTAGTTCTAGCTACAGTGATCAGACAAGAAAAGGGAATCAAAGGCATCTGAATTGGAAGAGAGGAAGTAAAACTGTCATTATTTGCAGACGACATGATAGAATACATAGAAAACCCTATAGGCTCCACTAAAAATCTACTCAATCTAAGAAGTGAATTTGGCAAAATAGCTGGATACAAAGTCAATATCTAGAAATTGAAGGCATTTTTGTATACAAACAGTGAAACATCAGAGAGAGAAACTAGAAAAAAATCCCATTTATTATAGCAACAAGAAAAATAAAGTACCTAGGAATAAACTTAACCAAGGGGGTAAAAAAACCTGTTCCAGAAAACTACAGAATACTGAAGAAAAAAATTAAGATAGATACAGATTAATAGAAGCATGTACCATGTTCATGGATGGGAAGAATTAACATTATTAAAATGTCCATATTACCCAAAGCAAGTTATAGATTCAACACAATCCCTATAAAGTTATCAATGTCATATTTCAAGATCTAGAACAAATACTTCAAAAATGTATGTGGAACAAAAAATGACACCAAATAGCCTCATCAATCTTGAGAAAGAAGAACATAATACCTGATATCAAACTAAATTACAAGTCCATGATAATTAAAATAGGTTGTTACTGACATAAGAATAGACATATAAATCAATGGAACAGAATAGAGAGCCCACCTGGCTGGTGGCATAGTGGATAAGGCACCGGCCTGTGAACCCAAAGGTTGCTGGTTCCATTCCCAGCCAGGGCAACATAACCAGGTTGCAAGCCAGGTCTCCAGCCAGGTCTGTAGCTGGAGGCAGGTGAAAGGCAACCATACATTGATGTCTTTGTTCCTCTCTGCCTCTCTCTCTTCCCCTCTCTCTGAAAAAACAGTAAATAAAATCTTTAAAAAAATAGAGAGAGAGAGAATACAGAACCCAGAAATAAACCCAGGTCTCTATGGTCAATTAATATCTGATAAAGGGACTGGAGCATAAAACGGAGTAAAAATAGCATCTTCAACAAATGGTGTTGGGAAAACTGGACAGGGACATGCAAAAAAATTAAAATAGACCATCGACTCACACCACACACCAGAATAAACTCAAGATGGATAAAAGACTTATACATAAGCTGTGACATCATAAAAGTCCTACAGGAAAATATAGTCAATAAAATTTCAGATTTCCCACACAGCAATATTTTCACCAATATTTCTTCTAGGGCAAGAGAATAAATAAATGGGACTATATCAAGCTAAAAATTTCTGCTCAGCTAAAGAAAATGTCACAAAATGAAAAGGGAACCAACTGGATGGAAAAACATATTTGCCAATGGACAAATATGGACAAAGGTTTGATCCCCAAAATATATAAAGAACTTACACAACTCTAACCAGAAAGGCAGACAATTCAATTAAAAAATGGGCCAAAGACCTGAAAGACACTTCTCCAAGGAGAACATACAGAGGGCCCATAGGCATATGAAAGGATCCTCAACATCATAGGCATATGAAATGATCCATCAGTTTTATGGAGTTTCCTCCAAAAACTAAAAATGAAACTGCCATTTGATCCAGTGATTCCACCTCTAGAATTAATTTTACCCAAAGAACCCTGAAACACCAATTCAGGAGAACCTATGCACCCCTATGTTCATAGCAGTGCTATTTACAATAGCCAAGTGCTGGAAACAGCCTAAGTGCCTTTCAGTGGATGAATGGATCAAAAAACGTTGGTACATTTACATAATGGAATAGTATGTAGCATGAAGAAAGAAGGAATTCCTACCATTTTTGATAGCATGGATGCAACTGAAGAGTATTTATTATGCTTAGTGAAATAAACCAGGAGGCAAAAGACAAATACCATATTATCTTACCTAATACAGGGAACTAAGGAGCAAAACAAACAAATGAGCAAAACAGGACCAGAGGCATGGAAACAAGGAACAGACTGACAGTGACCAGAGATGATAGTGGAGGGGAAGAAGCAGGGAAAGAAGGGGAAGGTTTTAGTCAAGGAACTGGTATGAATGACCAATGGATATGGTAACAGGGTGGGGATTGACTGTGGGAGAGAGGACCGGGTGGGTGGGGCAGGGGAAGAGCAATGAGGCATACATGGGACAACTGTAATAGAACAATAAATTAATTTTTCTAAAAAGGAAAAATAAACAAAGGACTGAAAAGGGCTAGACACCAACTGGTACATGTTGAATTATATTCATGAATTTCAGTTGGTTCTAAGTTCAAAGGAGAAAGAGCTGAGGAAAGGTCTAGTGGTTAGGCCCTTGTGGTGAAAGTAAGTAGATATGTTTTAATAGACAGGGTTAGAGAATATAACCAACTAGAATAGACTTGTCACATGGGCAAACTTACTTAAAAAAAAAAAAAAAAAAAAAGGCTGATCTTTGACAGGAGTAAACCAATCCCAACGTAATGATGGAAAGAAAAATTCAACTCAGACTCTGGAAGCCTTTATATATCAGTCCACAGGATCTGGGCCTTATTTTGCTACTTGTGGGGAAATAACCAAGTATTTAAACTTCCTTCAGCTCAGTTCTTTGTTCATAAATACATGAAGGCATGCATGTGAATGTATCTATTAATATTTCAATTACTTTTCCTTTTTTACCTGTGCAAAATATTTGAGACTTATAAGAACAAATACCTAAGCCCTGGCTGGTGGCTCAGTGGAAAGGTACCAGCCTGTGAACCCAAAGATCGCTGGTTCAATTCCCAGCCAGGGCACATAACCAGGTTGCAAGCCAGGTCTCCAGCCAGGTCTGAAGCTGGAGGCAGGTGAAAGGCAACCATACATTGATGTCTCCCTCCCTCTCTGCCTCCCTCCCTTCCCCTCTCTCTAAAAATGATAATAAAATCTTTATTAAAAAATACAAAGTTAAAAAGAAACCTAAAAAAATAGGTAGATAAGCATATCAATGGTAATATTGAGAAGTAATATAAGAAATTCAACCTATGTGATACTAATTCATATTTTCAATGCAAAATAATTTCAAATATAATGAGGATATGAGAATAAGTAGGTAAATTGGTAGATAATACAGAGAGTACTGAAGTAAGTAGTTCTTAGCATATGTAATGATTGAATACAAAAAAGGTAAATATATTTTGAGTGTATGGTATACATGTACTTTTGTATTGACATGTTTATAATATACTTATAAATGCATATAAACATGAGAAGATAATCAATAACCATCACAAAGCTCAATATCTCTAGTTTATTATCTCCACTCACATGAAATTCCAATTGAGGAACCGTCAGCCTGTGTCATCCAGGCTCTTCATGGACCAGTCCTTTAAGCTATAATATGGCATGTATTACCAGACTCCCCTTTATTTCAAGAATACTGATGATATGTGTAGTGAAGGCAGTGCCACCACTAATAGCTGTGCTGCAGTCCATTCTCCCTGCCTTCAGGTGGTGAGGCAAAGTGATGAGGACATGCTGTATGCATGGAGGGCCCTGGCCTACGTCACCGTAAAGGTCATAATGCTCCTTACAATCATAGCACATATGTTTCTGAAGTCTTCTGTCATCAATGAGCTATGGAGACCATAACAGAAAAACCCTGGTTTTCAATTTTCCATTCATTACAACGCAAGCCAAAAGAAAAATTGAGGGATTGATTTGTTACATGCTATCATCCCTCCTTCTTAACAATTGGGTCATTGTCCTTGAGCCATTGGGTCTCTTCTCTTTCTCCCCAAAGAAGTTAGTCATTCAGGAGTCTTGCTCTCCCACATGATAGTGCCTTGGCAGCATTCCGTACTGGACTTTGTGGAAGCCCAGACACAGCTGAGACTTATACTGAGACCTTGCTATAGAAGGAAACTTGAACCAAAGAGGAAATATACACATATCAAAATTCTAAAACTAGAAGAGGGGACTTTATAAGTTTGGGAAACACAGACATTCATTAAGCAACTTATTATAGATGAGTGCACAAAAATGCAAGCTTTCGGTCACACCCTTTCCTCTCCTGATATTAAAAACAAAACAACAGGCTCAAAATTGCGTCAAATTTCCCATGCCACCAAACCAAGACTTAATTTAATTCCAGTTTTTGTTCTCCCAAAATTGGAATCTTATACCAGTCAAGTAGGAATTGCCCGATCAGCACTGTTAGGCCCTATGCCTGGCCTCTGGCATTCCCTAAAGGAAAGTGACTTCACAATAACCGACCTGCTCTTTTACCTACTATAACTACATTGTTCCTTTCATTTTCTCCAGCTCCTCAAGCTACTTTCTACCTGCTAGCTTGGATGCTTCCTAAATCAAATTGAGTTTGTCTCAAATAAACTAAAAAATTTTAACATGCCCCAGTTTATCCTGTAACAGTCTTGGTGTTAGAATAGGGAAGAAAGAGACCTGCAGTGGCCCTCTGGGGAAACAAGAACCTGTTGAGCCTCTGGAGCTCATTGTTTTCTCACTGCCCTGGAGGTTCTGGGTAAGTCCCTCTGGATCCCAGCTTTCAGACTTTATCTGAGTGCTTTTTTTGCCCCAGACTGGGTCCAGAAACTGGCCATAGTCAGACCAGGTCTGGACCAGACTAAGCCTGACTTAGAAACTGAACTGGGACTGGAGGTTGGAATAGGTGTGACTTAACCTGAACTGGGCCTAGTGTGAGGCCTCAGGTGAATAAAATTGTGTTTCAAGGATGAACAAGCAGGTCAATCTTACCAAAGAGAATCTTGAATTACAGTGGCCACAGAAAACTTTTAACCTAGATAAGCTTATCCTTTTATGATGTACCATAAAGATAAAGGGGTGTCAACCAAATACTGACCAAAAGGGTTTAGGAAAATTTATTTTTCTTTCTCTACAGTTTCTGGTGGCCAAGATGAACACCCCGATTGCTCCAGAGCCCACAGAAAACTAGCTAAAGCCTACAAAGAGTGAAATTCTTATTAACATCTGCTCTCCTGGATCCTCTATCTTTGATGCCTGGTTGAGAGAGGAAAGTAAGACTGCACATTGTCCCTTCCTTTACAAATCCAGACTGTCAGGAATAAATATTTTCTAAAAATTAGGTCTTTGAATTGTGACCTGTAAATTTGCTTCCAGGTACCCACTGGTTGTCAGTTATTTCTCTCCAGGGATAGCTATTGCCTTCTTCTTTGTCTCATTTTGTGTCCTGAGAACTTTAGTCTGGCAACAGTCAGGTTGGAAGCCCCAAAATGGGGCTGAACCCCATTTATAGCTAGATGTGGAAAACAGAAATGTGGTTTGCACTCCATTGTCAGATAGGAATCTTTGGATTTGCATCTTAGTTGAAGAGTTACTCTCTGATATAAAGAACCAAACTAAAGATAATGTAGCTGGCTTTTTAAAAATTTTATCTTTTGATTTGAGATAAAGAAACATTGATTTATTATTTTACTTATTTATGTATTCACTGGTTGATTTTTATATAAGAAAGGTTAAGACATTAGCCAAAGAACATTTATGCACAACTCATAGACATGGACAACAGCACGGTGATGGCCAGAGGGAAGGCGGGAGGTGGAGGCTGAGTGGAGGTTGACAAAAGAATGGGGGAATGGGGACACCTATAATAGTGCCAATAATAAAAATAAAGTAAGAAAATTGAAATTAAATTAATATATATTATTTGTCTAAAAAAAAAAGAGAATGTAGTTGGATGGGTAGGTCAGCCTTCACACCATTCACATCCCAACACAATTCTTTGAGGAATTAAAAACTGTACTTGTCTTACAAATCCAGTCTTTACAAAAACAGAAATATGGTTCTGTTAACAACTCAAAGCCCACCTATTTTCCTACATATTCCTAAGGCTCTCCTATTCCTCTCACAAGGTTTGCAGATGTTATAAAACATCTCGACTTGGGGAACAAGAAGTCCTACTTGATGAAAGTTGCATTCTTTACTCTCTAGGTCCATCTAGGCTGTGACAAAGGGTAAGATTTCCTTTTTTCTTACACTCAAGTAGTATTCCATTGTGTAAATGTACCATTGCTTTTTTATTCACTCATCTACAATGTGGACTTGGAGTGCTTCCAAATCTTGGCTATTGTAAATAACACTACCATGAACATAGGGGTGTATACATTCTTTCAAACTACTGTTTGAGATTTCTTCAGATAAAGCCCCAGAAGTGGAAGGAACAAAATAGAAACAGACTCATAGGTACAGAGACTAGACTGATAGCTGTCAGAATGAGGAGGGTTGGAGAGCTAGCTGAAAAAGGTGAAGGGATTGTGCAAAGAAAAAACTCAGATACAGACAACAAACAGTATAGTGATTCCCAGAGAGAAAGAGGGTTAGGAAGAGTTAGAAGGATAGATAAATGGAGATGGAAGGAGACTTGACTTAGGCTGATGAACACACAATATAACGTATAGATGATGTATTGCACAATTGTACACCTGAAACCTATATAATTTTATTAACCAATGTCACCCCAATAAATTCAATTACAAAAAGAAAGTAACCATACAGGATGGTCTGAAATTAAAACTTTCTAACTAAAAGCTAGTCATGGTGGATAGTCATGTCCTAGGCCAGTAGCTTCTTTGACAAATGTCAATCTTTACTTTAACTGAGCCTGCCTATTGCCTTATTACATCTATGATAACAAACCTTTGGAATGTCAGGGTAATTTCCTTTCCACCCCCACTCAGACCCCTTACTGCATCAGAACAGAAACCATAAAAACCCTCATTGTTATTATTATTGTTATTGTATTCATTCCAAACTGCTAACTATCTTGTACAACAAATGTAAATGGTGTGTCTATTTGTTTTACTTTTTATCCAATCCCAAAGTTTTCCACCACTTTGCTTTTTCCCTCCTCCCTAATCTATCATCAATGGATTTCATATAACCTCTTATGCCTCCTCCTTTGATTCTGATGCATAAAATAAGTAGTAAAAATGCCATTTCCCAGAGCATTTCTCAATCCATTGAGATTTTGCATCCTGGCAATTGTCATCAGTTTGGCTCAAATAAACTCATAAAAATTCTCTACAGGGTTGAATGTTTCTTGCATTGACAGAGGAAAATATTCTATCTGGTATTTTCAGGAACCAGAGTAATTCTTATCAGAAGGGGGTGAAAATAGGAAAGGCTATTTTGAAAACTACCCCTATAAAAAAATCTTAAAATCTCTTCCACAAAGAGTAAGAAGCTTTAACCATCTGAGCAGGTAAACTTAACTTACTCCATCTGCCAGAAATATAGCTTAAATCTGTTATAGAATTTGTCAAGAAGAAAGGTAACAAGTTAATGGTTAGTTGTTTAATTTTTCATGAGTAATCTAAAAATAATTGTTAAGAACAAGTAAATTAAATATGCATAAGAAAAAAATTGTATAAGTATGTATAGCTTTAGTTGAGTTTTATGCATGTCTACTTTAAAAAATAGATCTTAAAATCTTTCAGTAACTTGAAATGTTAAATTATACTGAGATAATTTAAATAATGGATATTCGTTGAATAGATCATTTCCAATTAGATATAACACTAAAAGATTAATAGTGAATGCAGATTTATCTAGTTTTAGCTTCCTTTTACAGAGGAACTAATGATATTTAGATCTTTTAGTAAACACGTTTTGTGCCACATTAAAATTTTTACTGTGAAAAAGAATATACTTCTAGAAATCATTAAATCTATTTATAAGCTTGCAAACCTTCAGAATGCTTAGGGTTAGAAATTTTAGTTAACATACATGATTAAAACTACTTAGAAATAATAAGGGTGAAAGATAGCAACCATATATGAAAAGTAGGTAACAAAAGTAAAATGAATTATTGTATAAAATGGTAGAGGAGGAAACACAGTGCAAAATATAAATGGATATTTAAAAGTTGTAGAAGGTTTATAGAAAAGGAAGTTTTGGGAAGGAATTTTATGTGTGGTCAAACAGACTAAGTTTGGAATAAATTTATTATAAATAAATTTATAAGCTTATTATAAAAATTTTTTTTTTACCTTCAAATGTAGTGTGAACTTTATTACTATTATTATTAATAGTAGTAAGAGTAATATACTGGACAAGATGTGTGAATTATTGAGCAGAAACAATGTTTTCTAAATTCAAATAAATGAGGAACCTAAGAGAAAATAGAAGAGTCATTGAACAACCCCAAGTTTCCTCAAACAGGATGGAAGAGAGTGAGTCCTGCTGAGTAACTGGTGAAAGCTGTTTCTTGATCATAATCCCATGAGTCTTTCTTTTTTTTTTTTTTTTTCCTCCCCTCTGTCCCCCTCCCCACCCACCCATTCCCCCCAAAGTCAATCCCACCTGTTGTCCATGTCCATGGTTCCTTTATACCAGGTTCTTGTCTAAGCTGCTCCCCTTTCTTGCCTCTGCCTCCCCCCTCCCCCCAACCCCTTTCCCCCTGACCACTGAAGGCCTATTCATTGTATTCATATATTTGGTTCTGTTTTGCTTGTTGTTAGTTTTGCTCAGTATTGTCCCATAATGGGTGAGATCATATGATATTTGTCCTTCACTGACTGTCTTATTTCACATAAAAAATAAATTTTAATATCAAAAGCATACTGGTATAAAATTAGAATTTGGTTTTCTCCTTGTTAAAGAACAAATTTTCTTGGATGCTTGGTCAGCCCTAAATAAGAGATTATAAAGTTTTGGGGGTTCTTTTGTTTGTTTTCACCTTATAAGTAATCTACCTGGAAAGCAAAGATTTTGTGTCTTACAAAAATAATTTATTGTGCTCCATCTTGTCCTTTTCAGGTCTTTGATTACTTAAGAAAATGCAGTCTTCTCAATATTAAAAGATCTAGGTTTTATTCACAAGTGTATACATGCCTTTAAAATAATCTGTTGCCATTTTGGTTAAATAGGTAATTATGTGTTATTTTATTATGGTCTGTGATATTTGATCCTATATAGTTAAGATCACTAAATGTTCAAACCTTCTGACATTTTTGATAACTTCCCAAATCAATTTCTAAATACAGTCTTTTATACCTCAAAGTAACTTTGAGATTTCTCAGAAGGCCCCTTGGAAATCTCAAAGTATTAGTCTCTACCTTGTAAAAGAGAGATGTTAAAATTACTAGGTTTATTTGTTATGTTAAGTTACATAGGAAGCATTGTCAAGTGATGATAAACCTTCTTAGGTTATATTTGTATCAATGCATGGTATTAATGTGTTCTAGAAATTAGAAACATATTTTCTCATATACCCTGATTTAAAATTATCATTCATAATTCCAGTTTTTACCTTAAAATATTGAATGTCACAGAAAAAACAAATTTCCTTATCAATTCCATTATAATGAGCTTTCATCAGGTAATTAATAATGGGCATTTACAAGTATTCAGTCATTTACAGGCAGTTATTTATTTACTCTAATGCTTTTGCAAAAGTGAGATTCATGGAAAGGACCCTACCCACCACCCTTAATCATTGACATTATTTCCAATTACAAGATGTCAAGCTTGGGTGTGTATTTCACAACTAAAGAAGGCTCCACCTAATATCTGGTCCTCTGTAAATGCAGACCTCAATATCAAATTGACTAGAAAAATAAGTACCTGACATAGGGGGACATTGCTTCTTTCCAAGATGTTGCATCAAGAAGGTTTTTTTCCTCCTTCCCTCTTTAACCATTTTTTTTTTTTCAACTTCTTATACCATGAAGGTCTTTATGATTCTTCTGTTCACCTTTTGTCTTACTATGATCTGAAAAGATAATGCCATTGTTCTCATATTTCAGGTCATTGCAAGAGGGTGGTAATCCAACTTCTAATGCACTGTTTGATTTGCCTCATGTTGCTGATCCTGTAGTTCTGCCTATCACAAATATGTCCTCAATTTCCAGTGCATCAGTTTCTCTGGAACAAACTCAGTCCCCTCTATTATGTCAGACTCCCTAACCCTATTTCACTGCCTCTGGTTAACAGCTTCAAACTCAGGAAAAATGCATCCAGGTACTATACAAAGAAAGAGATACTAGAGAAGGTAACCAGAACAAAAACACCTTTGTGGTCTAAAGACTTTTAAATTTTACTGGCCTTAGTCGCTGTCATTTTTCCAGTTTAGAGCCATAAACTCAAATGAAAATTACCATAAAATAGTTATGATTCAAAATTAACTTCTTGTGGCAGTTCACTACTGCATACTGCAGAATTCACTGCTAATGCCAATAGCTGCCCAACAAAAATCCCTGTACTCTCAGACCAAAGTTGCTCCTGATAAGAAGATAGCTCTTGGTTATCTTTTAGCTGAGAAAGAAGTTTGTGCTGTGGATAATACTATTTGGTGCACTTGGATGGACACTCCTGAGGAAGCTGAGACTCAGCTACATAAGTTAGTTGACTTTAAAATGTGGCTCCTTCATTACATTCAACATCATATTCAACAGACAAAAACTAAAAGCTTTCCCCTTAGGAAGTCAGTTAACACCACTTTTATTCAACATAGCATTGGAAGTTCTAGCCACAGTGATAAGATAAGAAAAAGAAATAAAAGCATCCAATTTAGAAAGGAGGAATTAAAACTACCATTGTTAGCAAATGACATGATAATATACATGGAAAACCCTCTAGGCTCCATTAAAATACTACTCAACCTAATTAGTAAATTTGGCAAAATAGCAGAGTACAAGTCAATATTAAGAAATTGAAGGCATTTTTGTACAGTAATTATAAAATATCAGAAACAGAAACTAGGGGGGAAAATCCCATTTATAAAAGCAACAAGAAAAATCAGGCCCTAGCTGGTGGCTCACTGGATAGGCACCAGCCCGTGAACCCGAAGGTCACTAGTTTAATTCCCAGTCAGGACACATAACCAGTTTGCAAGCCAGGTCTCCAGCTAGGTCCACGTAGCTGGAGACAGGTGAAAGGCCACCATATGTTGATATTTCTCTCCCTTTCTTCCTCCCTCCCTGCCCTTCTATCTAAAAATTAATGAATAAAAAATATATATATTTTTTAAGGAAAAGAGAATTCCTAGGAATAAACTTATCCAAAGAGGTAAGAGATCTCTTCTAGAAAACTACACAACACTGAAGAAAGAAATTAGGGAAGACACAAATAAATGGATGTATATACCATTTTCATGGATTGGAAGAATTAACATCATTAAAATGTCTAAACACATTACCCAAAGCAATTTATAAATTCAATACAACCCCTATTAAAATATCAATGACATATTTCACATAATTAGAACAAAGATTTCAAAAATTTACATGAAACAGAAAATGACTCCAAATAACCTCAGCTATCTTGGGAAAGAAGAACAAAGAAGGATGGATCACAATCTCTGGTACCAAACTACATTACAAGGCCAAGGTAATAAAAAACAGTCTCATACTAGTATAAGAACAGACATATAGATCAGTGGAACATAATAGAGATCGCAGAAATAAACCCAGATCTCCATGGTCAATTAATATTTGACAAAGAATGAAGGAGCATAAAATGGAGTAAAATTAGACTCTCCAACAAATTATGTTGGGAGATCTGGACATGTATATGCAAAAAAAATAAAACTAGACCACCAACTTACACCATGCACCAGATTAAACTCAAGATGGATAAAAGACTTAAATGTAAACTGTGACACCATAGAAGTCCTAAAGGAAAAGAAAAGGCAGTAAAATTTCAGACATGCCATGCAGCAATATTTTTGCCAATATAGCTCTTAAGGCAAGGAAAATAAAAGAATGAATAAACAAATAGGACTATAACAAATTAAAAAGCTTCTGCTCAGCTAAAAAAATAAAAAATCATCACAATGAAAAGTGAACCAACCAGATGGGGAAACATATTTGCCAATGAGACCTCAGATAAGGGTTTGATCTACAAAATATTTAAAGAATTCATATAATTCAATACCAGGAAGACAAACAATCCAATTCAAAAATGGGCAAAGGACCTGAATAGACATTCTCCAAGGAGGGCATACAGAGGGCCCATAGGCATATGAAAAAATGCTCAACATCATTAGCCATCACCAAAATGCAAATTAAAGCCACAATGAGATACCAGCTCACACCTGTCATAGTGGTCATCATTAACAAATTAACAAACAACAAGTGCTGGTGAGATTGTGGAGGAAAGAGAACCCTGATGCACTGTTGATGGGAATGCAGACTAGTGCAGTCATTGTGAAAAACAGTATGGAATTTCCTCAAAAACCTAAAAATGGAACTGCCTTTTGATCCAGGGATTCCACTGCTGGGATTATACTTGAAGAATCCTGAAACATCAATTCAGAAGAACCTATGCACCTTAATATTTATAGCAGCACTATTTACAGTAGCCAAGTGCTAGAAACATTCTAAGTTCCTATTGGTAAACCAGTGGATCAAAAACCTTTGGTACATTTATGCAACGAAATACTCCACAGCAGAAAGAAAGAAGGAACTCCTATTTTTTTGAGACAGCATGGATGGAACTGGAGAGCATTATGCTAAGTGAAATAAGTCAAATGATGAAATACAAATACCATATGATCTCACCTATATCAGGAATCTAATGAACAAAACAAACAAATGAGCAAAATAGAACCAGAGGCATGGAAACAAAAAACAGACTGACAGTGACCAGAAGGGAGGGGGATAAAGAAATATGAAGGGGAAGTCTCTAGTCAAGGAACATGTATAAATGACCCATGGACATGGGCAATAGGGTGGGGATTGACTGTGGGAATTGGGGTACGGGCAGGCAGTGGAGAGCAATGTGGAGGCAGGGAGGAATGGGATAATTGTAATAGAACAACAATAAAAAAAAGAAAAGAAAAAGTGACTCCTTTCGTGGGGTGTTTCTTTGACTTTGATTCTTATTGGTTTGGGTGTGGGTGACCATGCCTTCAAAGCACAGTACAGATATTAGGAATTATCCTGATTATAATAATTATGGTAATCACTCCAATGTATCCTCTCCAAAACATTAAGTTCAAATTTGCAGCTGCTAACTACCAAGCAAATTATCTCCCTAAAACCAGAACATCAGTAAAGTAATGAAGAAAATGAGTGACCTAAAGAATGTGGAACCAACTTTGTTACCTGTGAATACTGCACAGAAATTCAGGGGGGAAATAAATAAATAAACCTATAAAAAGCAGATAGGAGTAGCACTAATGCCTTACATTTCGACAGCGGGACAGGATGGAGTTGCTTATGCTAAGCCCCACGTCACTAAACCAAGACTTAATTACAGTTTTGGTTGTCCCAGAAATGGGATCTTAAACCAGTCCACCAGGAATAACCTGATCAGCATTATTTGGGTCACCTGCTTAACAGTCCCCAGTTGTCCCCTAGGAAAGGTAACTTTGCAAACCAATCTGCTTTTTGCCTAGTGTAAATTATTTGTTTCTGCTTCCTTTTGTTTTTAAGTTTTTCATTTTTTACAGCTGCTTGGAGGTCCTTTCTATCTGCTAGATTAGCTACTGCTCAAATCAAATAAAGTTTTGCTCAAATAAACTTAAAATTTTAATATGCTTGTCTATCTTTCAACACTAATGACTGTAAGAAAGAAAACTCCTGCAGAATCCAGAGCCTCTAGTTATGGTGCCTAGACTCAAAGTCAGTGTGGATGATGACAATAGTTGAGCAAACCTAACATTAGCTTTAAAAAAAAAAAAAAGTATTGACACTTCCAGTTTCTGATTCTGCATATAAGAAGCTTGGAAGTTGTCACTTTGTCCTAACAACAAATAAAAAGCTAACCAGACTGAAAAACTAAACAACTCTTTGGGGATTCTTAAGATAGGGAAGGCCATAGGCCAAGTGCTATCCCCATGACTGGAGTGACACACAGCAAATCCAGGGAGGCCCAGCTCACCAGAGCTGAGACCCACTAGGTGAAACCACCACAGGAACCAGCAGTCGGCTAGGAAAACCTCAACTAGAATTGATGAATTGCTGGAGGCTCCATGTAGACAACTCTGAGAGTTAGGCTCAAACGGACCCAGTCATGAGGACCCCACAATATCCTAAGACTTACCTCCAAGAATCAGACCAGATTTCCACAATATATATTTCCTCCTGCTTCTAGCAGGAGGAGGGGAAAGGAAACCATTCTGAATTACCCCAGCGTATTCTGTTTTTAACACGGCCTGCTCTCAGGAGAAACTAATTACGCAGAGCCTAGCTTGCTGACCAAGGGAAATACCCAACTCCAGCCCACTGTAGCCACCTTGTCCTACCTAGTTGAGGGGGAAAAAAAAAAGAGAAACAATTGTGAAGTTTACACACCATGGGCACAGCATCTCACTAAAAGACTGAAATCTAACTGTAGGACTACATAACACTCCCCCCATCTTACCCACCCCAAACTTCACCACCACATTACTAAAGGTTTATTCGCAAGTTTTTTGTTTTGTTTTGTTTTTTTACCTAGTACATCATGTATGGCTATGAAGAAAATATTGTATAAGACATAACAAAAGGCAAAAGTTCAGATTTAGGGAGAATTCATAAAAGTCAACAATAAAAAAATTAACAATCCAATTTAAAAACGAGCTGAAGCTCTTGACAGGCATTTCATCAAAAAAGATATACACATGACAAATAAACATATGAAAAAATGTTCCACATCATATGTCATCAGATAAGGGTAAATAAAAATAATAGTAAGATACCAATATACACTTATTAAAATGGCCAAAATCTAGAACATTGACAACTTCAACAGCTGTCAATATATGGAACAATAGGGACTCTATATATTGCTGATGGGAATGAAAGATGGTACAGCCATCTTGGAAAACTTTAGAGATTTCTAACATAACTAAGCATGCTCTTAGCATATGACTCGGCATTCACATTCCTTGGTATTTACCCAAATGAGTCTCGGGCATTTACCCACACAAAACCTGCACAATTTAAAGACACAAAACAAGATCAGATTTTGTAAGAACCCATAAAACTCACCATGTTTATAGCTGCTTTATTTCAAAATTACCAAACCTTAGAATCCACCAAGATGTCATTCAGTAAGTGAATGGATAAATAAACTGTGGTACTTTTAGACACTGAAATATTTAGAGCTAAATAGAAATAAGCTACCAAGTTATGATAAGGCATAGAGGAACCTTAAATGCATATTACTAAACAAAACTAGTCAATCTGAAAAGGCTACATTCTGTTATGTTTCCAACTACGCGACATTCTGAAAAAGGCAAAACAATGGAGACAGTACAAAAACCAGTGCTTTCCAGAGGTGGAAAGGTGAAAAAGATGACTAGACAGAAGATTGAGGGGAAGAACAGCAAAAATACACCATAGAATATTATACTGGTAGGTATACATCATTACACATTTTTTTCAAACTACTATCTCAACAGAAACTAAACTCACACAAACATTACATCCTATATGGACATAGTCGAATATTATATTCTAAGATCCCCTGTTGTTCAATAGCAATCATGCCAAAAACTTAGTTATTTTTTAGTGCATTATTTAATAAATAATCCTGGTTGGAGAGAAGAGGGGATAAAAAAATGTGGTTCAAGAATGATTATCTCTGGAAAACAAAACTTTAAAAGTAAGTTTTCTTAGAGGCTAAAAATGTCTTAACTCCAGGTCCATTTCATTAGCCTTTTTACTATTCTAAATTTAGGCAAAATAGGCAAAAGGAGAATTGTATTAAATTTCATAATAAAATAGAAATGGTCACTCTCAGCACACATAAAAGAGATGATAAGAAAAATAAGGCCAGTTAATTAACAAACGACTTATCCTTGACCCCCTGTTAAGACAAAAGGAACGTTCCATATTGCATTTCCCTCTAAGTTGCTGTTAATTCTATTAGGAAATGCTCACAGATGAACTAATTATAACAGGTATTTTCTTCATTATTCTTTTATTCAGACTGATATACCTGTAGGACTGGGCCCATAAAGAGATAATTTTACAAATCTAGATGTCCAATGGGTAAAAGTTTGTTAGTATCATAGCCAGTCCTAGAATTTAGGTCTCATAAAATTATTCTGTCAGCTAATGGAAGCAAACACTATAAAGTCCAGGAAATCATCAAGTTGAAACTAGACATGCAAAGAATCTACATGCTCCTTTAGCTCTAGAAAAATAAGCATAAAGATAAAAGATCAGTCTTTCTTAGTAGTTGATGAGAAATCAAAAAAGAAATAAATTCTCAAAGATAACTCAAAAAACATTTCTGGCCTTGAATAAGATCATGTGGCTAGCACATCTTTAGCTCTATTCAAAATGCATGCTTGCTTTGTGGACAGAACAGCAAAGAAATCAAATCCTTGAACATGAGACAATTTATGTCCTAAAAACTGGGTTTCTGAATGACAAATAATATTAAAGCTCAGGAAGCTGGTTTTCAGATAAGGGTCTTTTCATTCAGAACCCACATCTTACCACATTTCGGAAGATTTGTAGTTTCTGGGAGAGAAGAAGGAAAAGATGCAGATCCTTTGTCTCCTGGCTTTGTGGTAAACTTTAATCAATAGTGCTTTTTTAATTTTTTTAGTAACATTGTCAGAGATAAACAGCCTTTGTCATCTAGGATAAAAAATGATATAATTGGTTTATCTCTTATCATGAAAGAGTACATGAGAAGGATAGTATTCAATGAGGAGCCAGTCTTCTCCAGAAAAATGATAGAATTACCAGTGCTTAGAAGAGGAAGGAGGAGGAGGAGGAGGATGGTGATAATGATGACCATGACAACAATGACAATAGTGATTCCAATGCTTTTTAGTAAGATTCTCTGGATTACTATTCCTAGGTTACTTTACATCTGCAGCCAAAACCCTGGGTCAGTCTGCCCTTCCTATTTCTTTCTTTAGTATGACTCAGCTATCTCATCTCAGATTTCTTTGGGTCCTAAAGGTCACCTCTCATTTCCAATGATAAGTAAAGGTAAAAATATTTTTGTCTGAGTCCAATTCCAGATAAAATGTTTCCCCATAATATCCTCCTACTCCAAATTGATGGAGTTTGTAGATTCTACCCTAATAGTGTGGTGTTTCTAATTAATTAGCCTTTGATTTTTTGTTCTTTTTTTTTTTTTTCCTGTATGTACAATTCTCCTGTTGGCACCTGTGAGATTCTCCTTCTGTCCCCTCTGTCCATCAGGGCTGTGCCCTTTGATCAAAAATATTCTGCCTGGCTGCCCCAAGCTGATCTCTGCTATGTCAGTCATCCTCTTTCTTCTTTAATTTGTATGTGTTTTTCTACCTGGTTTCTCTAAAACAACTTCCTCTTTGTTTTGTACTTTTCTACAGTTTCTTTCTAACAGTCTGTAAATAAGTCTGATGGTTCTTCTATAAAGTTCTCAAATATGCCAAGTGAATATCTCACCCTGAATGATCATAGCAAAAGAACATCATTTCCTAAGTTTACAATTTTTCAAAATAAAAAAGATTTTTTCAAAATTATAATTTTGTTACTGTTTGACGTATACCAATGAGAAGTCTTTTTGAAACTCAAAATGCTACCCTCAAAAGTTCAGAGTTTAAATCTTCCCTCTCCCTGTTAGAAGAAATAGCCACTGAACCACCACAAATGGCCAGTAGGCAAAAGTACCCAGAGAGAAGCAGCTTGAGGGGCCAGCAAGCAGAGACAGAATCTATTCCTAGAAAGTGAATAATTGCTGCAGGCATGTTGCACAGCATATTAACAGAAAGAAAAAAAGTCATTAGAAATAGATTAGCAAGGATATTACTATCTCACAGACAAACTCAAGCAGTAACAGAGATTCTAACACACATTTTATTAAAGACCCTGATACAAGAAAGTGTCAGTTTCCAAATAGAATATTAATGGGACAGAAGAAGCAGCTCGGCCAAGCAGGAGAGTGAGAGAGATCAAAAGGTTCGAAAAGGAAGGATCCCCTTGCCAATAGTAACACCTAACTAATTTTATCAAGTTCTAATAAGGAGGAAATGGGAATTAATGCCAGAATTTCACTTCATGTTGTTTTGCAATTAAAGCTATTATTGGTCAGTTATTTCAAATGTCATTTAAAGCAACAGACATGAAAATAATGATTATCATGCCCTGGCTGGTGTGGCTCAGTGGAAAGGCACCAGCCTGTGAACCCAAAGGTCACTGGTTCAATCCCAGTCAGGGCACATAACCAAGTTGCAAGCCAGGTCTCCAGCCAGGTCCCCAGTTGGAGGCAGATGAAAAGCAACCACACATTCTCTCTCTTTCTTCCTCCCTCCCTGCCCTTCTCTCTGAAAAGAATAAATAAATAAAATCTTTAAAAAAAGAAAAGAACTATGCATATGTATCTTGTGCACTTTATTTTCAATTAAAACATAAAAATGCACATATAAATACAGTCTTTTTACAAAGGGCCAGAGCTGATTGCATTGTGGATCACAGTTCTTTCATGAACCACAGCCACAGGCATTATCAATTCCTTCTCATTTCAGTGCCTTTAAAATGAAACAAGAACTTAATTAAATGTACTTGTAAAGCAACCTAAATGCAAAATCCTTCCAGAGTTGTACAATTCTTTCCAGTTTTTGTCTCATCTACCCTATGTTTATACATTTTTAGTAACTCCCCCTTTTCAATTTTTACCTGGTCATTTAACTAAGCTTTTACAGAGTCAATACAATCTTTTCACACTTATGTTTATTGGTTTATGTATTATATACTTAAGTTATTAAAATATGATTAAAGTAAAGCAATTAAGTTTAGGAATAGTGTTACCCTTGGTTGAGCTACAAAATGGCAGGTGGGAGCAGGTGGGTGGAGCATACTAGGCAGGACACACTAGCTATAAACATCAAGATTTCCATAGGCTCTATTCAGTGTGTTTCATCAGGACAATAGAAAATTTCAGTTAATACGGAACCAAATGAGTGTGAGCTGGTATCTGTTTCGTATGACATAAAATTTTTGTAGCCTAACTTCATATTAAAGAGATTAAACTGCCCTTCATTTTTCAGCCATATTCATGTAACCCATGTTTTCTTGGGTCACGCTCCTATGAAAGGGTCATAATGCAAGGAACAAAATGGGGTAACTCTGGGGTAGTCTCACCAACTGAATTATTGAATGGTAAGTCTCATTTTATTTCTTTTGATTCTGGAAGTTCCCAGGTTCCTACATACCTAAATCATAAATATAACCTTCCTGGCTCCTACATGGAATCCTTCTCCTCTGCTGTTCCCAGTGAAGCTGGGAGGGTCTCAGGCCACAGGAGGAGGTGACATGGCCTTCCTTGGTCACTCTGCCCTTCATTTAGCATGCAGCATCTCCTTCCCCTGGCACTAATCACCATGCTATGAGACTTGCCAGTCACTGCATTATAGCTTTGATTTTAGCTCCTTCAACAGCTAACTTGAGAAAGGGGGGAAAAACAAACACTTTTAACCCTGACTTATTTATCATAAAACCAAAGAAGCTTAAGTTTTAGGTCTCTTCATTTGTACCATCTCTTTCAAGGGCATGTGCTTATTTTTGCATTATTTTCTTAAAGAACTTCCTTCCAAATATATAAGTATCAGACCTCATGTCAACCAATTTTTTTTTTACTCTAGTTTATTCATAAGCTACAAAGCAGTTCTATCTTTATATCTTAGTATCTCACAGAGATGAGAGTAAAATTATTTTATTTTATTTTTACTGTCCTCTGGCACAGGTCTCAGTGAAGTATGGTGGTACTGAGGCCAATCTGACAACTCTTCACTGTTTTCTTAAAATGTTCCTTCTTTTTCTCATTTGTGAGGACCCATTAGCCTCTTGCTGTGCTTGTGAGCTTTGGCTTTATCCCCTCACTTCAGAGTAAGTTTCTTCCCTTGAAACTACATGGTCTCTAAATCATATTGAACCTCTCAGTGGGTATTTCTTCCCTCCATTATGCATCCACATTAGCAAGTATGACATATTCTCACAGATTTAGTTCAAACTGGCAACTCACTCTTCTCATCAACTCCTTTGTACTCTTTATAAAATCTTGAGTGGAAGGACCCCTCAAGGCATTGCTAGAGACAAATATAGGACCCTGGTTGACAATTACAGTGAGTTTTAGGACTTTTCCAGGTATCTGAGAAAACTAGAGTGGGACAGTAGTTAAACAAGTAAACTCAAACTTTATTCAGGGAAAAGAGACCTCAGTGTAGAACTGGGCTTGGTTCCAAATACAACAGGAACAAGTTGGGATTTGTAGATAAGGAGCATGTTGTGAGTGAGGAAAGAGGATCAGTGAATGGGAAATTACTAAGATGGAACATCATGGGTAGGATGAATTTTTGCTTAACTGAGATAACAGGATTCTTGGTCAGGGTAATCAGATATCACCCAGAGGATAGGGGTGTGTATAAGGAAATTTGCTCAGATATTGAGGGTAAGGGATTCCCCTTAAATTGACTTTATATAATTCTTGCTGTAACTGGGTTCTTAAGGACAGGGCCTAAGGATGGAGCCTAGCTGGAAAAAAAATAATAATAATTCAAAGGACACTGTCTAGAATTTAGTCAGGGAGAGATTCTTCATCATAGAATCATTGTCTCATCCTAAAGTTTCCCCAATTTAGCAGCGATCAAATCAGGAAAGACAAAGTAACACTTATAAACAACCATGAAATTCTTCAGTTAATGTAAGCCATCACAATCCCTAAGATGAAAAAGGAAAATCATGTATATAGCTGATTCAGGTTGAGCAGAACTTCTAAAAGCATAGGGCTTTTCAAGAACAAAGGCACATTTTAGGTAAAAAGAGAGACATTTCCACAGGAGAAGCAGCTTCTAGACCTGGTTAACTTTATTAGACTTCAAATTTCCTGAACCCTAAAGTCTGAGTCAGTCTAATGCAAATGTAAGAAATGAGAAACTATCAGGAAATGTTGGGCCTTGATAGGATAATCAATAACTCTCAGATCTGGAGGCAATATTTTCAGCCACACCAAAACAACAGTTATTTTTGAATTACTTAGGAACTTTGCCAGTGGTCAAAGATAAACTAATAATGTCAAGTAGCACAGTGCTGAGATCTGGAAACCTCATTCTGCTAAGCAGCATGAAATAGTTGCAAGAAACCAGTGGCAAGTTTTACAGGAGGCATTGGCTTGGCACCATGCAATGGGAAGGAGAGGAGCAGCCCTGTAAGGTAGTGGTTCTTCAAGGGCAATTCTGCCTCCAGAAGACCAGTTGGCAAAGTATGGAGACATTTCTGGTAGTCACAACTAGAGAAATGCTAATTACATGTAGCAAGTAGTGGCCAGGGTTACTGCTAAACATTCTATACTGCAACGCCCACAAAATTTGGCCTAAAATGTCAGTAGTGCTGAGGTTGAGAAAAATCCTGTTACAATGTTACTCAGGAGGGAAATGCAACCCAGTATATCATCTGCCTAATCTCAAATCATGACAACAACCAATGATTTGCTCAAATCAAAGCCACCAATTGAGAGATAAAAGATGAACAATTTCAAATATATTATCTAAGGAAGAGTGGAGGTAGATAATAAAAAATTCTATTATGAGATATTCATTGGTTGGCACAACTGTTCATGCTAAAGCATTTGCCCTTTAAGTTCTCTGTTGTTTCCCCCACTTCGTTTCCTCAACCCCTTCCTCTGTTCTCCCATCACTAACCTTTAAGACCACATAAAATCTACCTGAGATATTATTCAGAGTGCTTTGTAGCGTGGACACCTCAATGATATCTGAGGGTATTCTGAGGTAGTTGTGGTCATTCTAATCATAGATAGCAGATAATCTGTCCAATAATACAGGAATTATTGGTCAAGTGTTAAGGACTTATAATCACCTCATAGTTTGAGGTATTTAAGTAAATAAACTAACATGATAACAGTGTAATAAGATGGGCCTTTAAATTTGTATCTACCTCTTCTTTTACCTAATCTATGTTTTTTTTCTCCTTGTAATCATAAAACATATCATGCCTACAACTCATATGACCCATGTTTTCAAGGCACATTAATCTATTCTGCAGATTAAAGCAAAGCAAATAGCAAGGTCTTGACAAGCACAAACATTCCATTTCCAGGTTGCTACTGTGAATGTCAACTGCTCTCAAAGTCTCTCCCAGTGATTTCAGACATCTAGAGTATCACATGGAGGCTCAGGTTCACTCTTGCCTACCTCCTGGTGCTACACTGAGCCATGAGCACACCTTGCTGAAGCAGTTCTCCTGTGACCAAGTGGTCACACTGTAGCAGACCACTCCTGCCCTTGCTGCCATAGCCACAGCATGACTCAGATCTTTGTGTGACAATGCTGAATGGGGGAGCTCCCACTCAAGTGTCTTTTCCCCACCTCTGTGTATTTTCCACTAGACATTCCAGTTTCTTCTTAAATGGATTATATTTATTTCTTTCATGTGCCCCACTCCACATGGACTGGCTCCAAGTCTCTGAGGATATGGTCAAGACTACATCTTGTCATGCTTCCCAGATGATCTTATGTACATTAAAGTTTTAGAACACATGCTCCCCATACCTCAAAGAATTTTTCATTAGGTCATTTCACCACCATCTTTATCTGTAGGATTCTCTCCTTCAGATGTAGATCTAGCAACAATGATAATAATGATGATGACATTGATAGTAGGAACATAATAATAAGGCACAGAGCTTAAGCCTGTTACCTGAAGTTGCGTAGCTAGTAACTGACAATACAACGATTAGAACTATTTTTAGGCCAAAGCCCTGAGCAGCAGGATCAAGGGTAAAATAATATACATATTACATATTTAAAAAAATTTTTAATCCTCACCCAAGGACATTTTCTTTCATTGCTTTTAGAGAGAGAGAAAAAGGGAAAGAGAGAGAGAAACATCAATCAGTTGCCTTCTTGTATATGCCCTGATCAAAACTGCAACCTGGGTATGTGCCCTGACCAGGGATTGAACCCATGACCTTTCAGTTTATGGGACCATGCTCCAGTCAACAGATCCACAATGGCCAGGGCTTAAGTAAAATGAGATTAAGATCTATTCACATGTACTTCTTTCTAATAATAGGGCACTGTAACTGAACCAGACTCTTGTGTCTCTATTAATTCATCCCTGTGTAGTCCTCACTCCTGATTCCCTAAAGCTCCCATAAGCTCTATATGCATACCCCATCTTTTCTGTATTCCAGAGGTACTCATGGGTTAGGTTCAAACCGAGATACTCTTATCCTGTTCCACCATCAATCTGCACACTTGCCGACATCCATATTCATCACACAACACCTGCAGCATACAGTTAGGCAAACCCAGAGTAGGTCAGATGATCTAATTCATTCAGCCTACAATGCAAAATATACTTCTTTGGAGGCAGCTCTTACCTCTTAATATTGCATTTAAGTGTTTCATTGCATAAGCAAGTGGGTGCAATGAAGTAATTAAGAGGATGGTCTCTGAAGGCAGATGAAGCTCAGAATCCATTTCTTCTAGTATCTAGCTACGGGACTTTGGGACTTAAACCTCTCTCTCAATTTCCTCAATATTAAATTTGGAATAATAGTACCTACCTCATAGAGTTCATGTGAAATTAAGTGTTTTTCTTTTCATACAACACATGGAACTGTATCTATCTCATTGAAAGTACTACATAAGTGTCAGCTATTGTACTTTTTAAGATGTAAATTTCACAAGGAGTAAATAGCTATTATATTTTTCTATAATTCAAAGAAATAAGAACAGTACAGAAATATTCATTCATGCATACTCATAACTGAACTAAAAGATTTTCAAAGCAAGTTATCATTTTTATGTGTGTTTCTCATATCTAGCCTATTTCTTTTTAAAAGAAGGTCAAAATTCATGAAATTAATTTTACAAACTATTAATAGGCCCCAACACACAGTTTTAAAAGCATTACACTAGACTATACGTAAACTTCACAAAGGAAGTCACTACAACTGTTTAGTTTAACATTGCATCCTAGTCATCTTTATTTTATTTTTATCATTTCTTTTCTGTAACAACTAGCCACAGAACTTTGTACACAAAAGATGCTTAATATATGCTTATTGAGCTGAACTGAATGTCAAAAACTTTCTGGAACACATAATAGGTGCTCATTTGTATGGGTGGGATAAGTGAGCTCTTTTTACTAGCATTTAACATAGAAATAAAAATTTATTTGTCCTCTGATGTTGATGTGTAAAACTGTGAAAGACAGAATCCTTTTCACTCACAGTTTAATGAGATTCTTAGAAAAAGCCCTGGAAAAATCATTAAAACATGAAGTTTTTCTAAAGGTTTATCCCAACTGAATTGGTCCTCGAGGTTAACATGGTAGCTAAATATCTTGCCTGAATCGTTACTTTGTGATTTTCTTAGAGTCATGGGAATTCTAGTCATAATTTTGTTATCCTTAATTCAACTTTTCTTTCTATATAAATCATCACATTTGGCATTGTAGTCATTTCTGGTTATCTATAATTGCACATTTTCCTTAAGATGACTAGGATGATGAGAAATCCCATTCATGTAGATTTTTGACATATTTTAAAATATACTAATCAGTTAATGTAGTTCAGTTTAATCTTTGAGTTTCACTGGAAGCTGTAACTAGCAGGTAAACTTGGAGAGTTTGGGCTGATGAAAATTTTTTATTTTTTTACTTTGCCACTATTTGATGAGTTTCTGGTTCTTTGCCTTCCCACACCCCAAACATACACATACACATGCACATACACACACACTATTCTGGACTGATATCTGTGTTTAAAAGTAATGGCACCACAGAGATGACACTAAATAATAAAATAATAATAAATAAATAAATAAACAAACTAAAACTAAACCATGAGTACTGGAATCCAGCAGATCAAGGTTCATATCCACCCCACCACTTTCTAGTCATGTTTCTCATCTGTAGTTTTCTCATCTGCAAGGTAGAGCTAGTAGTGTCTATATCACAAAGTAATGATAATGGCACAGTGGGTTAATACATGTAAGGGAACTTCTTTGGGGCCTTGGAAAATAGCAATTATTCATGGTCAAATTTAGTTTCTTCTCCCTTGTCCAGGAAGGGTCCCTAACCTCTGGGTCTTGACCCAGCCTACACACCAGTTCAGTTTCAAGTTACTTATTTGGTGAGGTTGAACCGGGTTTCTAGAAATAATGATGCAGTGTTTGACATTCAATTCAGTTCAAATAATAACATGTATTAAGCACCTTCTGTGGCTAGTTGTTACAGAAGTGATGACATAAATAAAATAAATGAAAGTCTCTTCCTGCTTTGAAGAAGTGTGGGGGACTCCCAACCTGCAGAGATCTCTTGGTGCTGCAGATGAAATGAACCTTCCTAGCTTGTGCTAGGGTAGAGAAGGCCTCCATGGCCCACCTCCAAAGGTTTTTATTGATTACACAAGGTTGGAGATGCACCTACACACCACAAATCATTACCTAAGAAGAGTATTCGAAAGAAAGGGATTTGTTAAGTTTAGATGACAATAGAAAGAATGAAATGATCCGCTTCAGGCTATGGTTTGTTAAACAAGGTGATGCCAAGAACTCCAGGTGGCTCACAGGGTAAGAGTACATGTGAGTTAAGGTTTAACATCTGCTGTGGGTGCAGTACCCAAGTCAAGGAAGTTTAGGTCACAGGGCAGACTTCAAAGGACATATGGAATATTCCCATGGCCAGATTCACTCTAGGGTCCCCCTGGTTACAGCATCGAGTCTTGTATCCATTCAGCTTTCCCAGCTTTCCAGTCAGGTCTTACAGGCTTGGCTTGGCCTGCTCGGGTCTTCATGTCCCAACACCTTCCCAGGGTGACCCAGACAAAGAAGCTTCAAACTTATTGGGGAGAAGGGGGATAATGTAATTAATTAACACAATATGTACATGTAGTATAGCTATTAATATAAGGGAGCAGCAATTAAGTCTAATTGGTCTAATTGGTTGGGTGGTAATTCACAGTCATTAGCAAGGAGATGACACTTGACTAAGGTTGAAGAATGAGTGTATATTTTTTAGGTTGAGATAATAGCAAGAGACTACCAATCCAAAGCAATAATGTGAGCAAAAACTGATGAGTCAGCTAAGCGATGATACTCCAGGCAAGATACAATAAGAGCCTGGACAGGATGATGGCAATGAGAATGGGAAAGGGCATGCAGGGAACAGTTTCAGAACTTAAACAAATAAATGCAAAATAGGACAAACTGCAGATAGCAGCAACATTCTTTGCAGTGATGTTCATAGGGCACTGCAGGTTAATACATGAACCTGGTTGTTGATGAAAGTCTTTCTCCCCAAATAAGTCCTTCCATTTTCCAATTAGTTGGCTTTATCATCTAAATACGTTTCATAAACTAAATGCTCCCAAAATTTTAAGAATAGAGTTGATTATTACTTCCTGCTTCAGTTTCTCATTTGCTTTTAAAAAGTTTTCTTGATGCATTTCCAATCACATTGACCTTTTTAACCCAATATTTTATTATACCTTATTTTTTATTTAGCAACCAACTTGTTCTTATTTCATAATACTACCACTTAGCAGATTTCTCAGGAGGATCTTAAATCTGATTCAATTTCTTCCCAGATGTACTAGCTTGCATTCTCCCAGTTTAGTCTCATTTTGAATTGAGTCCATATTTATAACCTTTCAATTTCTAGACAAGTCATTTCTAAGTCATTATCCATGTTTATAACATTGCTTAATATAGCATCATTTCAAGAAATATTAATATGCTTTTACTCCTACAGATATTAATTGAAGAATTGAAAAAAGAAAAATAAATGGAAGCAATATCTTGTCCTATAGCATCCATGATGTGTTCTGTCCCCTTTGCAATTTATTAAGTTGTTTAATCTACTCTTTCATAGATAACTTTTACTATTTATGACTTTTTGTTATCCAATCTCATTTAAACTACTTTCAAAGTGAAGTGAAATAGGAGGTGGTTTATATTCATTTAAAGGTCAGATTTTGAATTTTTTATTCTTTCTTTCCATCTATTTGAAAGTTCTATTAGAGAAACAGTTCCTTGAAATCTTTTTCTGTCTTGGATGCTCTTTACTGAACCATGTAGATGTTCTAAACAGATATGCAAAGGAAGTGTCTCTAGGAGAAGACCAGCTTGCTGACCAGGGAACTCACAGACCTGCTTGAATTTGATGAATATAGCCTAGCACTATGTCCCTTCTCATTGTGCTCTCATTGTGTCCATTATTTATTGTGTTCCTATTGTGTCCACATGTAACTTTGTTATCCTTTAGATATTCACATTCCTTTTTCTGATTCATTATCAATTTTATTAAAATATATTTTATAGGCAGAAACTTTATAATTGCATTAATTGAAGAGTTCAGCTATACTAATAACAAAATATAATAGATCTATGAAAAGATAATTTACAAAAGAGGAATTATAGCTGGTTGACAAGGAAAAGTAATCAACAGTTTTAAAAATATAAAATACTGTTTCTCAGCTAAGAAAGGGAAATGACAATACTTATTACTGGAAAGATACACAGATGCTGATATATTCACACATTACTAGATTTGACAATAGACATGAGAACAACTGTTTTGTAAAAATCTTGGGACTCTACATAAAAATGTGTGAAAAAATGTCATATCTTTTGTCAGTAATCTTACTTCTGGGACTCTAAACTAAGAATATAATATGGAAAAAATATGTAAGGAACATATTAATGGTAGCTTTATATCAGAGAAAATGCTAAAACTGACCTGAATGTTCACCAATAAGGAAATGAAATTTAAATGATAAAACATCCACCGAAAGAACTTATGAAAGATATCAAAATTGATGTCAATGAAGACTATAAAGATGGGAAAATGTTAAAGACATAGAATGTCAGCTTTAGTGCTATCATAAAAACATAAAAATAGTATCAGATTGCAAACCCAGGTGTCACTGGTTCGATTCCCAGTCAAAGCACATACCCAGGTTGCAAGCCAGATCTATAGCCATGTTCCCAGCTGGAGGCAGGTGAAAGGCAACCATACATTGATGCTTTTCCCCCTTTCTTCCTCCTTCCCTGCCCTTCCCTCTGAAAATAATGAATAAAATCTTTTTAAAAAATTAAAATTAAAATCTGCTTATATAATAATATTTTGAAGCAAATACTAAATATTAAAGTAATTTTGCAAGTATGAGAATGGAGTTTCCTTTGCTATTTTTTCCTCTGCTTTCTAGTTTTCCTTAATCATACTTATTTTCTGTAGTAAGAAAATTTTAAATTGGTAAATATTATTGGGCATTTACCATATGCGGGGCACTATGCTACTTAGCTTGACATTAATTTCAAAATAATAACAAATCCAGCTATTCTCCCCAATCCTCACTGTGTCATCCTAGTCCAAGTCACCGTCATCTTCTGCCTGGGTTACTAGTACTACCTATGATAGAAAAAATAATGTCCCCTCCCAACAAGATGTACATATATCCTAATCCCCAGAACCTGTGACTATGTACCATATATAGCAACAGAAGCTTTGTAGGTATGATTAAGTTAAGAACTTTGACTGGAGACATTATCCTGGATTTTCCAGGTGGGTCCAATGTGATACAAATGGGTCCAATGTGATACTTATATAAAGGGAGGCAGAAGAACCAGAGTCAAAGAAGATACAGTAAAGACAGAAAAGGTCAGGATGATATATTTTTGGAAGAAAGTCACAAGTCAAGGAGTGCAGGTAGCCTGTAGAAATTGTACAACACAAGGGAATAGATTCTCCCCTTAAGCATCCAGAAGAAATACAGTCTTGCCCACACCTTGACTCCAGTCCAGACCCATTTTAGATTTTTGACCTCTAGGACAGTAGGGAATAAATTTGTGCTGTTTGAAGCTACTATCTTTGTGGTAATTTATTACAGCAGCAATAGAAAATTAATACTAACTCCTAATAGATTTTCTTGCTCTTATTCATGCTTTTCTATGCTCTGCTCTTAACCTAATAGCATCAGTGACTTTGCTAAAATCAAAGGCATGTTACTCCACCGCTCTCCATTTTACTCAGAAGTAAAACCAAAGTCCTTACAATGACGTAAGAGGGTTCACTTGATGGATTTTCTCTTCTCTCTTATGTCTGAAAATTCACACTTCTGTGATTCTGTTTCAGTCATCATACTGGCCTCCTTGGTATTCATCCAGATCCTCAGGGATACTCATGCCACGAAACACCTACACAGGTAGCTTCCTCTACCTAGAATGTCTTGTCTCTATATACTTCCTCACATGACTATGTCTCCTGTTTTCCTCAGCCCTTTGTTCAAATGTTATTCATCAATAAAAGCTACCCCAACCACCATATTTATTGAGGCAATATGAGCCCTTATCCGCAGTGCTCCACTCTTGCTCTATTTATTTTGGAGCATATACATCATCTTCTGACATCCTATATGATTTACCTTTGTATTTTGTTTGCTATTCATTTGTTACTCAATTCCCTGCCTACACACCACACAGATAGACACATACACACCACACACATACACACATACACACACATGCACACACACACACACACATACACCACACCACACACACATACACAGGAATATAAGTTCCACAAAAACAAGGATTTGGTTTGTTTCATTTCCTGATATATACTAAATGCCTGGAATAGTACCCAGAACATGACAGGTGTTTAGTTAATAGTTGGTAGCTAAATAAAGAAATTTTTAAAATTAGTGCTTTTGATGCACATTTAATTTTCTCAAATAAAAATTTTAAACAACAAAGTAATGACTTTATTAAATAAAAAGTTTATTCAGCCCTGACTGGTAGCACAGTGGATAAGGTGCCGGCCTGCAAATCCAAAGGTCGCAGGTTCGATTCCCCAGCCAGGGCACATAACAAGGTTGCAAACCAGGTCTCCAGTCAGGTCTGTGGCTGGAGGCAGATGAAAAGCAACCATACATTGATGTCTCTCTCCCTCTCTCCCTTCCCCTCTTTCTAAAATTAATGAAATAAAATTTTACAAAAAAAAAAAAATCAAGCATGGTGAAATCTTTAAACATGTACTTATTTCAAAAAAAATAAATAAAAAATAAAAATAAATAAAAATTAAAAATGTTTATTCAAATAATAAGAACAGTACTACATCTATAATAGGAAAATAGAAAATTTACAATTTACAAGAGAAGATATACAACTAATTAACTAATACTTGGGCAATAATTCAAACTCTTAAAATGTCAGTAGGGTGCTTGTTTTCCTCATTAATGTCCATGTACAATAAAAAGTTATTAAAACATTTTGAAGCCTGTGATGATTTTGAGTTTCTGACAAATAATTCAGGTTTTATATAGAAATATTGAGACTTGCTCATGCTCTGTGGAATGCTTTTATGTAAGCATCTAGCTAGGCAGTTACTGAATTGTTATTTTCCACTTTTCAGGCTTTATGGCTTTAGGTAAGAGTTTCAGCTACTTCTTTAGTAGACTGGGATAGACTTGACCCCAGATTTTTGCTGCCCACTTTTTAGATGTGATTTGTGGCTGCATTTAAGTAGTCAAATATATACATGCTAACTCTGGGGAAGTTAGTCAGATGTACTTTTCTCTTGCCTTTATTTTTTGTTTTATGTTATTGAAATGTCATCAATACCATGGGAAGGATAATGAACAACATGTAACACAACATTATCAATAACTGTTGAAGCCTGTGCACTGAAGTGAGCTCTCGAGTTCACGGCAAGTCCCAAAGCCTGAGAGATCATGCCACACATGATTTAGCAATGAGCTGGATAACATAAGTCCAGAACCACTCCTCTTCATTTCAGAAGATTTTTTTTTAAATAGGCCATTGGATATGTGAACATATATTTCACTTCAATCATCTGTTTAAAATACAAGTATTTCTATTTTTTCTATTCTGACCACTTGGTTATAAACTCTAATTACAACAAAGACTGTTTTGTTCAGAGAAATAAGTAAACCCAAACAATTAACCTTTCTGCTTTAGGGCCAAGTAATCTAGGACTGTTGACTACATTCATGCACTCCCATTATAAGGCCAGAGCCATCACAACCTCCTCTTTGGGCAAGGGATGAGAATGCCTGATTGCTTATTCAACAAACATTTATTAAATGTAACTAAGTGCTCCAAACCTGATGATGCCAAGAAGAATAAGGAACAGTCCCTGTGTTTAAGAGTGCAGATTGCAGTAGATGAGACCAAGAAGCTATCATGCAATTTATATGTCAGCATTAAAAATAGAGCAAGAGAAGCTTTTGTGCCTTAGATACAATGGAGCAAAAAGAAAGAGCAGTTATTCCAAATGGTGGAACAGAGCACGGGAACAAAACAGAGAAAGTAGGAATTGAATCCTTCAGGGCAAGTCAAAGCTTAGCAATGAAGAATAGAAAGAAAGACAAAAGGGAAAGGTTTTAAAGAGTCAGAGCATAAGCTAGGAGTGGGAGAAAAGGTGGAACGAGGCATGTTCAGGGAACTGTAAGTAATTGAGTATGGCTAAAGTGTGGGGCAAAGAAAAACAGTGTAAGATGGAGTTGGACACCCTAGCAGACACATTATGGAGATATATATACTATATTAAATATTTCATTTTTATCCAAAAGGCACTTGTTACTTTATTTATTATTATTTTTTATATCAATAAGTTTTCCCTCTTGTTTATATCACATTAGACATGGAGATTGGTATACAAGGTCTGTCCAGAAAGATCCAGCCATGCACTTTGAAAAATAAACATCTGTTGAAGAAGATACAAGAAACATTGTGTATAGGACAGTGATGCCTCTGTTCCCTTCAAAGTGATTTCATTCTTGAGGAAATCTGGTACATTGGTAGCTGAATTAAGTCATTAGCAACTGCATCATGATGTTCCTTCTGCTATGGTAGCAGAAGTCACAGAACAAATTTTGCCATGACACGTTTTATGCCAAAATCTTTTGTCAAAATCTCAGACTCAGTAGTTTTTGGAATCCCCAGATCAGCTTTCTAGTTCTCATGCTATCGGTCACTAGTCTTTGTTGATTGCAGCCTGTACATGTTCAACATTCTCAGATGTTCTGCTTGTTGCAAGGCTTCCAGCATGTGAATCGCTTCACTTTCAAGATTCTCAACTATTTTTGAAGCATTTGTGTGATGTTTTTATTTTCACTGCACCCATTGCATTGCCCCTGAAATAACCTTCTGAATCATCTGAGTAGTTTCCACAGAAGAATGTTAAGCTTAATGCAAATTTTGATGCAGACTTGTTGCTCTACTCAATCAATGCAATGGCCACACAGTATACATGCTCACTCAGTGGTATCTCTCGTCCCCATTGACCAGTACCATGAAGTTGTAATTCTTCATGCATGCACATTACACTCCACTCTTATTAGCTGCCGGAGTACATCAATGTCATGCAAACCATTTTCATTATATTAACAATGTCTGGACATTTTCCAGACATATCCCAGTATATGCAAAGGTTGGTTGGTTCAATCCAGAGATTTTATGCCCAAACAAAACTTAATATTGCCCTTTCCAACCTTGAAGTATTTATTCAATTTATTCAATCATTCTTTAAAAATAGCTGCCTTGCTAATACATATTTGCTAATTACAGTGTTGTATATAAATAATGCTTTGACTTGATGATGTGCAAATATTCAAATTTTCTCCATGCTCTTTGGCATTATTTAGGTCAATAGTTGCTTTATTATTTCTCAATGTTTAGATTTATCTTCCTGAAGATGTATTTGAAAATGGGTTCACCCTAAGAAAGTATTTTAATCAACATTAAAATGTATGTCCTACTCCACTTATTCATAGATATTTTTTAATGTGAGATTTTCTTTCCTCTAGTGAAACTCTATTTCTATGTGAAATGGAACGAGTTTCCTATTATTTACCTTTTTATTATTGCTTTATTTTTTGCCTAGAAACTGCTCATCCAAATTCTTTATTGACCATTGAATCTGGTGAAACAATGCACTGAAATATGGTTAGCCCCTTCTGACTCCAATCTTATCTCTGTAAATAACTAGCTGTTTGATCCTGAGCAATTTACCTTTCTCCTCATCTACAAAATGGGAAGATTAGACTGCATTATCTGAGAGTGCCCTTCTAGCTGAGAGATTTTATTCTCATGACTAAGCATTAATATATGTAATGGACCTTATTTTTGTTCATTCTTCTATAAGCTTAGTAATCAATGTATGTAAAAAGCTATTATTTCAAGAACTGTAGGAATGACCCACCTTGGCTCCAAGCAACCATAAGCAGTTCCACCTTTGTGCCCCAGGAGGACTGTAAGCAATCAAGATGGTATCTGAGCCATTGTTCTCCAGGGTGAGACAACCACCACCACCCAGTGACAGAGGACCTCCACCCAGGACACAAAGAATGCTGCAGCTTTTATCTCATTAATTTTTTTCCCTGTGTTCCAAATCTCTTACCTTCACCTTTCTTCTCCTTATGAAAAGGCCCATTTATAATGAAATGTAAGACAGTCTGTTAGGATGCAAATCTGCTGTCTTCTCAGATCCCAGACCATCTGAATAAGGTGCCAGTAAAAGATTCAATCCCTGTCTCTGCTTATTGGGTTTAGTAGATGACAGGCAGCATGACATACCAGCTTTTCTGATTTCAGCTCTATTTACTTCATTTGTACATTTCTTCACTCATAAATCTATATACTTCGTTTGTGAACTCTTGTTGTCTATTGCCAGAACTGTGTTGTCTATTATCTTAGGTGACCATCAGAAATACTGCTGAAAGGTCTCAACTTGTAGGAGTTACTCAGTGACCCTTTGTCATGACAAAGGCATCATAGAAGTTATTACATGTGCTTTTGTGTCCCTTGTTACGCATTTTAGATTTTACATTTTTACCTTTTATTCCAAAATAAGCAATCTCGTTTCTTTTATATTATAAAGACTATATGAAAACATGCAGCTTCTAAATCATCCAATCCTGTTGCTTCTATACCATCAGCTCTCAAATATCCAGGAAAGGCTGGACTACCTTGAACCAGGGTTAAAATAGCTCAGACTCAAATAGTGTGACCTTAGAGAATGATACCTGTAGTGTTGTTGGGCTATGTTATAGAGAAGTGCAAACACAAAACAAACTATGCAACCTAAATATCAACATTGTGGATTCTCATTAGAGGATCTTTACCTTTGCTTTCTTTAATCTGCTTCTCCCTCCCCCTTGTCTGCTATTGAGGCAGCAGCTTCTTTGTTATTGATTGGTATAGTTTTATTATTATGGGATCAAAGTTCATTGTCTTTATACTAAAGCATGTTCTGTGTTTCCTCATAAAATCTCCTTCCTTCTTACTGTCACTCTGAATCTCTGCTTGCTCCCCTTGCTCTTTTGTGGGATCTCAAAAAATTTGTGGGAATAAATTTCAAAGGATTGCTTTGCCTAAAGCCCATTCCTTGACTAGGACCTGATAGGTTGGGCTACAACTGCCTCAGTAAGGGCAGTTTCAGGGATCTCAGGGGAGAGAGCAGCATCTTGAAAGTACAATGTTTCAATTACAAGCAAAAGAATCATCCTTAAATTGTAAAGGAACAAATTTTGGTTTCACAACAATTTTATCTGTATCTGGATTTAGAGACCTTTCTCCATGGCCCCATTCAAGTGAGACCATGCAACAACCTTGGTCAATTTAAAAAATGAATAGTCCCATGAATCTTTGTATGGGGCATCCAACAATGCTCTTTATCTACAGATTAGATCTTCTCGAACAAAATTAGGAACACATGGCTTGATAACGTAAATTATCCTCTGAGTTCTATCAGAAGACCAGGGAGGCTAGAAATGAGCTAGCTCTGAAACATGTCTGGTTGGGAGCTGGAATTAGAGACTCACTTATTTAAGGTCTTTATTTATAGGACAAGGATGTAAATATGAGAACTATGACTAATGCAAATTACTGAGGTTAAGCAAGAAAAGTGTGTCCAAAATGAGTCATTACAACCATGCACCTCACCCAAAAAGGTTCCCTCCTAAGTTATAAAGAGTATCAGTATATTATTTTGGCAGATAGAAGGTAGTCTGGATAAAATAAAGGAGGCTAAGTGGACACCTGAGGTTGAGTGTTTATTTGATATATTGCCCTGAACAAGCAGAGTCCATTTACAGCCTTTGTTATAGACTGGAAGAGGACAGCTTAGAAATGATAGATTTCATGAACATCAAGGTAGTAATGGACTTTGGAAGTATTTAGTAGTTGTAGCTAAGACCCTGAAATGATCTAATCTGCCCTGTTGATCAGCATATCTTCCACTACCACCACTGAGTTTAACAAGGCAGAAATCAGTGTTGCTTTTTTAGTGGCTGCAAGAGTCCCCAAGTTCAGAGTACTGTTCAAAACTGAGCTGGAGCTTGGGGGCTTAAATGCCCAGCACCATACTCAATTCTAAAATAGATTTTCGCTTAACCTTATCAGTCTTTGACTTACAGCATGAAGAAAGATAGTCAGAAGAGGACAAGAGGTAGAATATACAGGACCAGGCTATAGAACAAACTCTGGTTCTTCGTACCTATTTAGTCATACGTGTGTAGTTGACATTATGCTGTGCTGTTCAGACCCCTTTCATAACTGAAGAACATTTATTCCCAACTGCTCAGAGTGCTACCAACTGGTATCCCTTAACTATAAGCTCTCTCCAGAAATTTCCCTGGGCTAATGAGTACAGCTTGGCCAATGACCATGACTCTTCCCTGGGGGAAGGCCTGCATCCAATGTTTGATTCTTGTGGGAATACTAAGTTCCACCTTCTCATGCCAATTTAGGACAACTCTGAAAACCTCTCCCAACCTCCAAGTTTCTTATGGTTTTCACAGAGGCTATTGTTGTAACTGTGTTATGTCTCAAGGTTTCTCTGCCCAAACTAGATTCTTTTCTTTCCCTACAAGTCCTAACCCCAAAAGCATCTTTTAACGAACTTCTTGCATTTTAAATGATATTTCAGTGTCTACTTGCCAGAAAATACACCCTGAATCAAGGACAGAAGAAAGAAAACTCCAAAGGTAAATGGATGCAAAGATTACCTGTTCAGGCTTCCCTGAAAGGCCCAGCATTTAGCGCAGTCACTTACCCTCCATGCTAATTAGTGGGCTGTATCACCATGTATAAAAACTAGGGGTATCCCAGATGCACCTGATATACCACCTGACTCATGCCACCCTCAGTGAGGCCCAGGCACATAGCCAGTATCACACATCAGGCCTAAACTGCTCAGCTCCATGCAATTGCAGCTTATAAGTATAGGGAATTTAATGTCCTCAGCAGCAATCTTCCCCAGTAGATGTGTTGGTATGTAGATGGTCTAGCATTTCTACCCTCTGATGGGCAACTCTGAGGCAAGTTCTACACTCTTCCAGTAATAGAACAGCAATTCGACAGGACTGAATCCTTGTCTTCACATATGAATGTACTAAGGTTGCCATAACAAAATGCCACAGATTGGGTGCCTTAAATAATAGAAGTTTTCTTTCCTATGCTCTGGAGGTTAAGGGTAAAAGATTAAGGAGGCAGCAGGTTTGGTTTCTTCTGAGGCCTCTTCTCCTTAGCCACCTTTTCTCTGTATTTACATTGTCTCTTCCATGCACAAAACAGTCCTGTGTCCTAATCTCCTTCTCTTATAAGAACATCAGTCATGTTAGATTAAGGCTCACCTATATAAACTTATTTTATTTTAATTACTTTTTTAAAGATCCTAATTTAAAATATAGTCACATTCAAAGGTACTTGGAGTTAGTGCCTCATGAATTTGGGGTGGGAGACACAATTCAGCCCAAAACATCCCAGTAATTAAATGTATGCTGTATCAGCATTTTTCCTTTCCCTGTCTCACTTTTCCCCTCCCACAATTCTGCTTCTGTAGACTATCTCTCAAAAAAACTAAGAAACCTCATGTTTGTAATACAGTCAGTTTTCACAGGAACCCAATCAACTACCCTAAACTCTGACCCTCCAAATTAGAAGCCCTTTGGGTAAGTTAGGAAAAGGTTGAACACAGGCAGATCTTTTTGGGAAACATAAACTTCCTCTACCAACAGTATGCTATCAGAGACAGATAGGATTCATTATCTATTGGGTCCAGAATGTTTTTCACTAAATTATCCTCATTTGAACTTTGAAATGACAGATGTATTCAGGAGAAATATTATGGATTTTTTTCATCACCCTTTGTCCTACCAGTAACTTCTCTTTTCTTTATTTGAATTCTATAACTCTTAGCCTAAAAGTGGCCACCTTACCTCTGTAAAGCATACCTAAGCTGATTTTTTCAAACAATCTGCTGATCTGTATGAATGACCTGTGGGTATACGTGTATCAGTTAATGAAGATTAAAGCAAACAAACCAAAAGCTAAATAACCACAATAGTTCCATTTCATTTTAATGACTCTAATATGCTCTATGTTTGCAAAATCCTGAAATAAGAAGAGCTGTAATTTAATGAGCTTCTCCTCTGTAGCAGCCAGGGCACATAACCAAGGTTGAAAGCCAAGTCTTCAGCCAGGTCTGTAGCTGGAAGCAGTGAAAGGCAACCACACATTGATGTTTTTCTCCCTTTCTTCCTTCCTCTCTGCCCTTCTCACTAAAAATAATGAGCCCTGGCTGGTGGCACAGTGGATAAGGCAGTGACTTTCAAACCCAAAGGTCGCTGGTTTAATTCCCAGCCAGGGCACATAACCAGGTTGCAAGCCAGGTCTCCAGCCAGGTCCGTAGCAGGAGGCAGGTGAAAGGCAACCATACATTGATGTCTCTCTCCCTCTCTGCCTCTCTCCCTTCCCCTATCTCTAAAAATAATAAATAAAATATTTTTTAAAAAATTAAATAAAAATAATGAATAAAATGTTTAACATCACTAGCTGTTGGAGAGATGCAAATTAAAACCACAATGAGATGCCACCTCACACCTGTCAGAGTAGCGATCATCAACAAATCAACAAACAACAAGTGCTGGCAAGGATGCGGAGAAAAGAGAACCCTGGTGCACTGCTGGTGGGAATGCAGACTGGTGCAGCCACTATGGAAGACAATATGAAATTTCCTCAAAAAACTAAGACTAGAACTACCTTATGACCCAGTAATTCCACTGCTAGGTTGATACCCCAAGAATCCTGAAACACCAATTCAAAAGAACCTACACAACCCTATGTTCATAGCAGCACTATTTACAATAGCCAAGTGCTGGAAACAACCTAAGTGCCCTTCAGTGGATGAATGGATCAAAAAACTGTGATACATTTACACAATGAAGTTCTATGTAGCAGAAAGAAAGAAGGAACGTCTACCACTTGCAATAGCATGGATGGAACTGGAGAGTATCATACTTACAGAAATAAATCAGTAAGCAAAAGTTAAATACCATATGTTCTCACTTAGTACAGGAGACTAACAAATAAACATACAGATGAGCAGAAAGAAGCAAGAGACAAGGGAGGGGGGAAGAGGAGCAAAATGA
>PVIW01010479.1:0-43887 GCA_004026585.1 Noctilio leporinus
AAAAAGAGTAGTAGCCAGATTAAGGGAGAGCTCAGATTTGATGCCTGCCTGCTGGCCGGGTGGGAAGAAGGCTCAATAAGGGAACCATGGCATCTGCCAGCACATCAGTTCCTGGAGAGCTGCCCTGACCCCTGCACTTCCAGTTTTCACCCTGAATGTAGTCAGTTTAGGTCCTCCCTGTATCCCTGGGGTGCCCCTGGAACTTTTCGAGCTGTTGCCCTGTGCTGGAGCTCTGAGTGAATGAGTTTGTGAGGGAGTGAGGCTCTTTAAGAGCTGTAGCACCTAGGTTTTCAGTCAGGTAATGTGGGAACTCATCTTCCTGGCACTGGTGCCCTGAGATGGGGGCACCTGGTGTGGAGCTGGGACCACTCGCTCCTCAGCAGGGACATCTGTAGCGAAGATATTCCTCCAGGGTTTGTTGTTTTTTTTTTAAGATTTTACTTATTATTTTTAGAGAGAGGGGAAGGGAGAGAGGAGGCAGAGAGGGAAAGAGCCATCAATGTATGGTTGCCTTTCACCTGCCTCCAGCTATGTACCTGGGTGGAGACCTGGCTTGCAACATGGTTATGTGCCCTGGCTGGGAATTGAACCAGTGACCTTTGGGTTCACAGGCCGGTGGCACCTTATCCACTGTGCCACCAGCCAGGGCTCCTCCAGGTTCTTAATCACCACATCATGGGTGTGAAACCTGCCTATTTTGTGTTTCTGCCCGTTACTGATCTCAATGTGGCTTCTTCTAATTTATATCCTTAGTTTTAGGAATTCCGTTCAGTTAGTCTGCAGGTAGTTCTCAATGATGGTGGTTTTACAATTTAATTTTAACTTTGATGTGGTGGAAGTGGAGGTGAATGCATCATTTTCCTCTTCCGCCATCATGATAAGTAGCCAACATGGAAGAATTCTTGAATGGGCTGTCACATATTTAGTTGAGATTGATTTTTGTTCCTTCATGGTTACCAGAAAGCTAGGCATTTCTTTCTTTTAGGTCAGTTTCTGTTGCTCTTACTTTCATTTTGAAAGATAGTACATGGCACTATTATTAAATAGCATAGGCGTTGAAGTCAGGTATATTTAGGCTCAAATCTCCAAGTGGATGACTGCAGGTAAATTTATTAGATTCTCTGAGCCTCAGTTTAATTGTAACGTGATAATAAGCTATTGTGAAGATTAAATGATTTAATGTATGTAATCAGCACAGTGCCTGCCTCAGTAACTGCTAATGGGCCAAATCTGTCCTTGTACTTTAAGCAATGAGGGAATTCCAATTACTTTCTACAAAATATAAAGACAACCAGATGCAGTTGCAGTGCACCACAATGGTTTTCTATTATAGTAGCAATTTGACAAGGTAGGGCCACATTCCTCTTCAGTTCCTACTTTTTTGACTTTGGGTAAAGTAGGTCACTTCTGGTTCCCTTCATCTGAGAAATGAGGGAGACGGATTATTCAACTTACAAATATTTTTCCCCCCATGGACTAAATTTGGCAGTGTAATCATGTAAATAAGCTCCTGTTAGGCTCCTCAATTCTGCGATATTAACCTTTATCACTCAGCCCAGATTACAGTTAATGCTTACAGCTGGCCACCTAAAAGAAATATAAAAATTTGCTGCACTCTAGGAAGCTGCGATGGAACATTACATGGAATAGACCACAGTCCAATATCCACCAAAAATCTGTTTGGGAAAATACCTCTTTAGAGGACTGTCTGAAAGCTATGCAGTGCTCTGGCTCAGTGATTAATAGTTAAGGATACACTAAGGGTACTTAAAAAAAAAATGCATGCCTCTGCCCATATCCCAGAGAGTCTGACTTATTGGTCTGGAATGGAGAAATAGACATGTATGTTTTTAATAGCCCAGGTGATAAAAAAATTGATGTGTAATTCATAAAATATAAAATTCACCATTTTAAAGTGTACAATTCAGTGGTTTTAGCATATTCACAAGGTTGTGCAACCATCACTACTAATTCCAGAACATTTTATAACCTACTCCAAGAAACTGTGTACCCACCAGCACTCTTTCCTCTCTCCTCTCTCCTTCCCCCCAGCCCCTGACAACACAAATCCGCTTCGTCTGTATAGATTAGCCTATTCTGTACATTTCCTATGAACAAAAGCATATACTATGTGTTCTTTTGTGATTGGCTTCTTTCACTTAGCATACTGTTTTCCAGTTTTGTCCATGTTATAGGTATATATCAATATTTCATTTCTTTTATGGCTGAATAATACTTCATTGAATAATGTGATCATTAATTTTATGTGTCAACTTGGTTGCCACAAGCTACTCAAACATTTGGTCAGACATTATTATGAGCGCCTTTAAGGGTGTTTCTGGATGAGATGAACATTTAAACCTAGGACTGAGTAGAGCAGTTTGCCCTCTCTAATGTGGGTGGGAGTCATCCAAACCTGACTGTAACAGAAAAGCTGAGTAAGAGCTAAATCCTGCCTGACGCTGTGAGCTGGGGTGGTGGCCTGTTCCTGCTTTTGGACTCAGATGGAAACCTCTGCTCTTTGACTTCTAGGCTCTTCTGGTTCTTAGGCCTGCAGACTCATACAGGAACTATAATATCAGCTCTCTTGAGTCTCCAACTTGCCAACTACAGATCTTGAGATTTCTCTGCCTTCATAGTCACATGGAGCCATTTCCTTATAATAAATTTACAAGGTCTGTCCCCAAAGTATCGAGCCAATGTCAGTATAATTAAAGCAGTTTGCGTGGCCAATACTTTCGGGACGGACCTTGTGTGTGTGTGTGTGTGTGTGTGTGTGTGTGTGTATGTATATATTTATATGCACATACATAAAATGTGTGTGTATAAAACCCTTGAATATAGGCTTGTAGTGTTGCACAGCTCCACTTATACATGGATTTTTTTCCAAAATTATATATATGTATGTATATATACACACATACGTATACATATACATATATATACATATATACATAAAATTTATCCATCCATCCATATCCTGTCAGGTCTGTTTCTTTAGGGAACCCTAATACCTATGGATATAGCATATTTTGTTAATCTGTTTATCGGCTGGTGACCATTTATTTTTAGGTTTTTGCCATATTTTGATTATTACGAATAATGCTGTTATGAACATGTTTGAAATGTTCTTGGTTAAATACCTAGGAGTGGAAGACGCTAGATATTTCTGATGGGTACCCCTAGCTAATCTTTGCTCTCTTAACTCTCTAACATTTAGTTTAGGCTTCAATTATACCATCTATGGAACCTCATCAAGGGATGATAAAGATGCTAATATATACTTTTTAAAAAACAGTCCCATGAAGTTTGTTTGAGGACATGGTTTTGGTAATCTTTACAGCATCCTCCTTTTTATGAATATCTACAGAGACATTTTTCTCTGGTCTCCATACAGGGAAGTGGTTTCATTTTAGCTCTGGGACAATGTACATCTTACATAATTGCAACTTCTCTTTACGTGACAACTACAACAGAATCTTTAGCAAGAAAATCAGATATCATGGCCTATATTTTATGCATAGTGACATCCTCACTTAATGTCATCAATAGGTTCTACAATTTGAAATGATATATATTAAAAACCAATTTTACCTAAGGTTAATTGATATAAACATAAATTAAGTTCCTAAGCATTTCATCAACATTATAATAAAACAATGTTATTCAAGGACCTGTTGTTTTACTACTCTACTGGTTTCATTAACTTCTTGTCCTTATTTCCATATTGTCTCATTTTCCTGTTAATTTAAAATGTTCTTTGGCATTGTTCTATGTATGTAACTTGGTAAATATTTTGTGGAACAAGGTAGGTTATAGAAGTAAACTAATACAGTCAGATCCACTAAGTTTAGACCATCAACTTCAAGGGTCACAGATTGGTAAATTTTATTCATCTTAATATATGTAAATGAAGGGATATTATTGATTTATAGACTGTGATTTTAAATAGGCAACCCTCATATAAGCTAGTGATAACTCAGTATTTTGTTATCTATGCATCATATAGTTATTCAGCATATATTAGATGACAGAGATTTGATTTATCTTTAACTGACATTCATGTATTTGAAATTCTCAGCACTATAGTCAGAGACCCTGCAGAAAGCTGATATGGCTGATCTTCAAAAAAATTTTTAACCATCACTTACAACTGATTACAACATTCAATATCAAATTTTGCTTAAAATAGCAGATTAATAAAATAAAATAGCAGAACAGAGAAATGGTGTACAGTTGACCCTTGAACACCACAGGTTTGAACTGAACAGCTCCACTTACACATGGGTTTTTTCCAAAACATATGTGAAGACCTGTACTGTGTTTGACCCATGGCTGGGAGTCTGCAGGTGCAGAGGGGTCACCTGTATGCACTGATCTACATCTGTTATATAGGGGACTTCAGCATCCTTGAACTTTGGTATCCACAGGAGGTCCTGGACCCAATCCTCCATGAATACTGAGGGATGACTAAGTATTGGGGAAATCAAAAGTTATACATGAATTTTCAACTGTGCAAAGTGGGAGAGGAGTATTACTCCTAAACTCCAAATTGTTCAAGCATGAACTATAGTTCTCAAATTATGTAGATTAACCATCATACTTGCATAAAGCATGTTGAAGATATTTTTCCCTCTATCTTAATTATATTATGCAAACCTTTGAAAAAAATTATTTATGTTTAGAGAGAGGGGAAGGGAAAGAAAGAGAGGGAGAGAAACATTAGTGCATGGTTGCCTCTCACACATCTCTGACTGGAGATCTAGCCTGAAACCCAGGCATGTGCCCCTGATTGGGAATCTAATTGGTGACCCTTTGGTTCACAGGCCACACTCGATCCACTGAGTCACACCAGCCAGGGCAAAATCAATGTCTTTATTAGAGAAAATAAATGATATAGAAATCAACTAAAAGGGCATTTAACATATAGATACTTTACTTAAACAATTAAAAAAAAGACATTATGACACCTTAATCCCTGTTTTGTGTAATTTATCCTACATAAAAATGTTAGAATAGCCCTGGCTGGTAGCACAGTGGATAAGGTGCTGGCCTGAGAACCCAAAGGTCACAGGTTCGATTCCCCAGCCAGGGCACATAACCAGGTTGCAAGCCAGGTCTCCAGCCAGGTCTGTGGCTGGAGGCAGGTGAAAGGCAACCATACATTTATGTCTCTCTCCCTCTCTGCCTCTCTCCCTTCCCCTCTTTCTAAAAATAATGAAATAAAATCTTTAAAAAAAAAAATGTTAGAATAAGAAAAAATGCAAATATATGTAGGATGTTAACTGTCAGTTTGCAATCAGGAAAAAAAGCAAGTAAGTTATGGTACATATTTAAAAGGAATGTTTTATAATAATGTTATCGATCTGTGAATTGAGTTGATATGTATGATTAAATTGCATAAAGTGGGAAAAAGCAAGGTGCAGAATACGAGTGGTATGAGCTCATCTGTAAAAGTCAATGTATATCCACATGTGATCTATCCATCCAACTGCTGGCATAGGAGTAAGAAACTTCTTTAGGAACCAACAAAAAGCTATTAACAGTAATGACATCTATGAATGAGACTGAGAGTTAGAAAAGAGGGAGGGACACTTTTAATTTTAGTCTTTTATGTTTAAATTTTTACCAAGTGGATCTTTTACTGAAAATAAAAATGAATAAAAGGGAAATAAGAACACGGTATTAGAATTAATATTTCTGTTTGATATTCAACTTAACAGATCTATTGAAAATAAAAGTAAAAAAGAAAATGTTATTGGTATAAATGATACCATAAGACAAGAGCAAACAAGACCTACCTTCTGTGTATCAATATCTTGTCTCATGATTCCCATTTCCTTATTTATCTTTTCGTTGTGTTTCTCACTTTCACTTAGTTGAGCTATTACTTTATTAAGTTCAGTTTCTTTTTGCTACAAGAAAAAAAGTACTTTAAGTATAAGAAATAAAAATACAAACAAATAAGTTTTAAGTTTAAAATTACCTTCTTATAGTCGTCTTTCCCATCTTGAATATAATTCTCAATGTTTTTCATATAACCATGAATATTTTTAACCTTCTCTTTGATATCATTTATCTGTGGAAAAATATTTATTAAATACATACTGAGAACCAGGGCATAAAAGACTCATTTCCAAGGAAATGTATTAAAATAACAAAAACTTAATAGGAGATCAGTGAAATACGACTTGAAAGTCAGGAGCCTTGGGTTCTAGTTTCCATTACCAGCAAATTTTATCTTAGATAAGTCCCTTTATTACCTGCAGAACTAGATCAAATAATCTCAATTCTCAATTTCTATTACATATCAAGAAACAAACTAATTTAAGTTTAATCCTAATCCTAACAAGAAATTTCAAAGTCAAGATTATGTCACAAATCTGAAAATACTATTTATCTTATGCTTTTAATTTCATGTGAAATAATAGTGTCCAACATGGTTCTCTGAACATCATAATGTTCACTACATATACTTGGTAAGTAAACATAAATGAAATATTACTTTATCCTGTGTTATTCTGTTGCTTGTATTTTTTTTGTAGATTATTTCTTCTTTTTCCTGCTGGAACTTGTCCAATGTTGTTTCCAAAGGGCTTATCTGCTCTTTAGCATCCTAAAAATATAAAAAAGTCTTATATACATTCCATTATCTTATTTCAGGTGTCAGACTTTACAGCCATAAAAGCACTTTTCCTATGTGCTGGGCTTTAAAAATCATCTCATCTGCCACTTACAACAACTTCAGGAGGATGGTACCATTATTTTTATCCCCTATTTCAGATGAGTAAACAACAAAGACATGACCTGTCCAGGGTCACAAATCCCATCCAGTTCGAGTCTCTCTCTCAGCCACTATGCCACCCTGCCTTAGCCATTGTCCCGATTCTTAATCTACACCATGTGCTCCCAATTATATGAGAATTGTGACTTCAGGCATAAATTTTTAAGAGTCTGCAGGGGCCCATGTCAGCTCTGTATGATCAAAGAATAGGAAAGTTCATCCTCTCTAGGCCTTTTATAGACATGAATATGATTGTAAAGGACACTTTTGTCCTTAAGCTTAGTTTGCTAAGACTAAGTAGATATTTTATGGTAAAACAAAAATGTACTGTATACATTGATATCATTGATGTGTCCATACCTATTTCGGAAGGAAAGGGCTTTCAAGTAACAAACTAGTTTATTAATCAGAAGTCTGCATTACATGGCCTTGTACCATCTCGGCAGCATAAATACATGATAACTGCTATTCAAAAACAAAGATCCTAGCCCTGACTGGTGGTTCAGTGGACTGGCGCTGGCCTGCGAACTCAAAGGTCACTGGTTCAATTCCCCATTCAGGGCACATAACCAGGTTGCAAGCCAGGTCCTGAGATGGAGGCAGGTGAAAGGCAACCCTTTCTTCCTTCCTTCCTGCCCTTCTGTCTGAAAATAGTGAATGAAATCTTTAAAAACAAACCCAGCTGGTGGCACAGTGGATAAGGCACCAGCCTGTGAACCCAGAGGTCGCTGGTTCGATTCCCAGCCAGGGCATATAACCAGGTTGCAAGCCAGGTCTCCAGCCAGGTCTGTAGCTACTGGAGGCAGGTGAAAGGCAACCATACATTGATGTCTCTCTCCCTCTCTCTAAAAATAATAAGTACAATCTTTTAAATAAATAAACAAATAAATAATACCAACAAAAATCCACGAAGATCCTTAAGTATTTTAAGACCCTGAAATGATTATTTAGTATTACTTCAATACAGGTGTATTTTATCATTTTGGGAAGTGGTTAAGGTGTAGTGGGAAATCAGGTGTCTTAAGATGTCAGTAAACCTAACATCTGAAATTAACCCTGCCTCCTACTAGCTGCATAAACTTAAGTCATCGGACATCTAAAAGTCTCTATTTCCTTTTCTATAATAGGGGATTTAGTCACATCTTTCTATTGGGTTACTGAAATGTGAACTGGCTTATTGTCAAAGTGCTTTGGAAACACTAAAAAATTATGTAAACGTAAGTAACATACTCTTAAGCCTCTGATAATCTGTAATCCAAAAATACTTAATAAATGTAGTAACTGTAGATTTAGTAATATATTTAGTGCTTACTAAATGTGCATTAACTACAAAAACCTAGATAAGGTTGTTTCTAAAACTGTTCAAAAACTTAATTGAATGGGTCTTAAGATTTGATTAATCCAGATGAGGAATTCCAAATGGTTCCATTCCATGTGGCAACTCAGTGCCCACTCACTGGGGAGGCTACACCTGGAATCAAACAGTAGTGCTGACTAAGGCAGTGGCTGCTGTGGGCATTTGTAGATAATACAAACCTTACATGGCGTTAGCCAGCCACCAACCGACCACCACCAACCAACAGGAAATTCACCACTAAATTAACCAGACAGCCAGTTTCTCCTTATTATAACCAAGTTCGTTCTCCCAGAAATCTTTACCTGTTAGTGCAAAAGTTCTATCACCCAGGAGCCACAGGAAGTTACTGTATTATTTTCATTTTATCCTCACAATAACCATAATTCTAGTCACTAGAACCAATAAAGAGCATTCCGTACGTTTGAACTAATTAAAAACAAACAAACAAACATACAAATCTTCTTACCTTTATCTCTCTGTGTAAGGACTGAACTTCAGTGGATAATTCCACAGTATGCTCCTCCAGTTGCTGACGACGTTGTAGGTTAGCGGATATCTGAAGTTTCTCTGATTTAAGTTCATTTGTTTTACTTCTTAGGTGTTGAATCTCTTCCTGCTGGTCCTGTATAAACTTACGTTTCAATTCAATCTCACTGGAAACTGCACAAAAATATATGGACACAGTGATTAATGTAAGAGTACAGAAAATGCTACGAGCAGCACTGTTCTGGTTTATAGGTTGATGGAATTCACAAAAGCAAATTTCCATGGGTCCCACCCACTGCAACAAAGGTGACACTAAAACCCCTCGAAGCTCCCAAACCACCTTTCTGCCCCCTCATAGGTGAGGCTCATAGGGCAGACATGATTAAAAGTACAGCTCATTGGACACTCATCCAAAATCTCCCATAAATCAAGGTCTATTGTGCAAAGCAAGGAAAACAGGAGAAGTGACACTTCTGAGAAAAGAAAGTGAATGTACTGTGGACTGGAAAGAAGACAGTTCATCATCCACGTAACAGGTGTCAAGTTTCTGGTAAAAAGCACAAGCTGGGAATGTTGGCTGGGAATGGGTACATGAGGAAACAGACTATATTACTTGTATCTAATTTGTGTTGTTTTTCTTGTTTTTCCTGGTTTACTTGTTGAACTGTTCTGTCCAAATGTAGTCCTTGCAGCTTAGCTGCCTGTTGTGCAATTTTTCTTTCAACGTCTTTAAGTTCCATCTTAAGAATAAAACAAAAGTTATTTCCTTTAAGAAAGTTACTACAATTTACAACAGCTTTCAGATACAATTTAAACAAGTTTAACAGGATGAAAATGAAGTTAATTTTTAATAATTTCAATGACATAAGCAAAAAGAAGCAGAGTAAAAATGAAAACAGTACTACTACCCATGTTTTATAATTTATGAACAATTCAGGATGAAGGACTTTAACCGTGATCTGTACCTCAATACCAGCTATTGTTTTTCAACACTCACACTTCACATTCAAACCACCACAAAACAAATTTTATTCTTCCTCAAATTACAATAAACGTACCTGAAATCTCTCCATAATTGTAACATCTGTCAGACACACTTTAGCACTTTCTTCTTCGGGCATTATTGTACCCAAGAGCGTCTCTTGTTCTTCTATGTCAGTCTTTAGGCGCTGTATATCTCTATTGACGTTCTGCAGTTTGTTTCTTAATTCTGGTATTTCCTTCTCTTTCAGATCAATTATGCTTTGCCTTAACAGAAAACACAACTAAAAATAAGCCATCTAATGTTTTGTCATAATGAGACTGAGGTTACGTATTTTTGGCAATAATATCATCAAAGTGATACTGTATCCTTCTCCAGGTATCATTCATATCAGTGGGTACGTATCAGTATGTCTTTTTTTTTCTAATTGGGAAAATTTATTGTCCATCAATGGTTTCTCATTGAGAAATAGAGCCATCTACTTTTTCATAAAAGTAGACTAAAAGGATCCTTCCAGGACAAATACTCCTCAAAAATGGTCTTTAATTTCAAGCACTTGAACAAATATCTAGTTGAGCTGTCAGAGCTCTCTGTTATAAAGGATGGGAAAAAATAGGCAGCATTATTGCACTTTAAACATTAAAAAGAATGACATTTGGTGAACAGCTGATTTTTAGAATGGTTTACTGATAGATCTTCCAATAAACAGAAGCTCTGAACTGCTTAGTAAGCTGAGTGGCTGAAAAGGGTCTTTTTAAAAAAATTTTATTGTTGTTGTATTACATTCATCCCCCCAATACACACACACACACAGTCCATCCCACATGTTGTCCATGTCCATGAGTCGTTCGTGCTAGCTCCTTGTATCAGTATGTCTTATGACTAGAGATGTCAAACTTATTCACTGTTTGTTAAGATGGTGTCAGCCAGACCCATCCACTGTAAAGTTACTATTTTCCTTTTTGTAATTAGTAAACATCTTAGTCTCATTCAGTAGGTCTCTCCATGTAAATATCCGGTTTCTCCTCAAAATTTGGGCCACTGATTTTAGTATCCATTGGCAGATGTTGCTGGCAACAGTTATTACCGTGTTTGCCAAACAGAGATATTCTACAAATTAACTGACCACACTCATTAAAAGAGCCACAATCACCCTGGCTGGTGGCACAGTGGATAAGGCGCTGGCCTGTGAACCCAAAGGTTGCTGGTTTGATTCCCAGCCAGGGCACATAACCAGGTTGCAAGCCAGGTCTCCTGCCAGATCTAACCAGGTTGCAAGCCAGGCCTCCAGCCAGATCTGTAGCTGGAGGCAGGTGAAAGGCAACCATACATTTGAAAAAAAAAAAAGAGCCACAGTCATGAAAGACAAAGACTGAAGAACTAACTATTAGTCAGCAGGAGCCTAGGGAGAGATAACAACTAGATGCAGCATGGGATCCTGGGTTAGATCTTGAAACAGAAAAAGGACATTAATGGAAAGACTTCTGAAATTTGAATATGATTTGTAGTTTAGTTACCAGCATTATAACAATGTTAATTTCTCGTTAACGACATTAAATTCTGATAATCAGGAGAAGCCAAGTGAAGGGTGTTTGTGAATTCTCATTTTTCTGTTAAGTCTAAAACTTTTCAAAATAAAAGTTTTTAAAAATGATGGAGAGAAGGAAGGAAACCATTTGGCCAAATGCTACATGGTTTATGATACAACGCTATTGCTACCCTAGCTAATGTGGCAGGTACTAGTTCCACAGATACATTATTTTTCACTCTATTTTACTGAACCCTTTTAGGGTTAAATAGAGAAATAAAAAAAGTAGAAACAATTCACACTGAAAACTGTGGGTAGATTTTGGCAGCCCAGAGAGCTAACTAGGGAGAATTTTTTCCCATTTTTCTTTCTAAGTTCAAGATGTCTGTGATGATCTGAGCCTAAGGGAGAAAGCTACTCCCTAATGCTGAAAAAAGGTCCCTGCCCAGCAGCTTATTAAATCCAGTCTTCAAGGCGGTCTAGTCCTACTTTCCGGGACATCGTCTCTACTCAGAAACAGCTTCTCCTTGCCTCTCCCTTCTCTGAATGTCTACAGCTACTTCATTCCCACCCAGTTTAGCACTTCAGCACTGTCTTGCCCATATGATGTCTGCTTTTCCTGGTTTAATGTCCTTAAAAAATGGTTTTCAATTATGGTTGACATACATTATTGTATCAGTTCTGGGTCTACAACCTAGTGATTAGACATTTATATAATTTGCAAAGTTGATGACACCTCTAAAAGAATAAAACTTGATAGCTTTTTCAAAAGATAAAATAAAAGTTTATTTTAGAAAAAACTCCAAATTCTTGCTTGCCCTGGCTGGTGCGGCTCATTTAGTTGGCTGCTGGTTCAAGTCCCACCAGGGTTGAGGCATTTATGAAAGTCATTTATGAAAGGCATTTTATGAAACCAATCGATGTTCTCTCTCCCTGCCTCTACCTTCCACTCTCTCTAAAATCAATAAATGTATCCTTGGGTGAGGATTCAAGTAAACAAGAATATTTCCATCTGACATTTTACTTGTGATGGTGCTCCTAATAGTATTTGTAAGGTTTGGGCTTTAAATGAAAGTATTATTTTCCTCAAAGAGAATAACCAAAATTTGGCTCCTTACTTTCTCATCATCAACCACTTCCTCCTCTGGTATCCGGTCAAACGTGCTCAGGGATTTGTGCTGCCTGGGATGCTCTCCTGAACAACTGCATGGCAGGCTACTCCCCTCCTAACACCCTGCAGATACGCTAGTCCCTTACCCTGCTATAATTTTCTCCATAGTATTATCATCATCTAACAGACTATACAGTTAATTTTTTTAGCTTCAGGTGCCATCCAGATCCTGCGGAATTATGTGTATTAATTGACCGCAGCCCTGGCTGAATAGCTCAGTAGGTCAGAGCATCATCCTGATATGACCAGGTTGCAGGTCTGATTCCCCCAGTCAGGTGTACAAAAGTAAAACAATGGTCTATGGCCATACCACCCTTCATACGCCCAATCTTGTCTGACCTCAGAAGCTAAGCAGCAGGGTCAGGCCTGGTTAGTACTTGGATGGGAGAATGCCTGGGAATACCGGGTGCTGTAGGCTTAAAAAAAAAAAAAAAAAAAAAGAGTAAACTAATGAATGCATAAATAAGTAGAATAATATATCACTGTTTCTCTTTCTGAGAAAGAAAATTAGGTTGGCCACAAATACTTTTCCACTCCTTCTGCTCAGGGGGAGAAGTCTGTGTCTGCTTCTTAAATCCTGGTGGGCTCTGTGACTACCTTGGCTAAAAGAAAACAGCAGAAATAACACTGTCCATTCCGGGCTCAGGCCTTAATGGACTTACACTTCTCTTTCCAATCTCTTGGGAAACTTGCTCTTAGGATACTTCCTTTGGTAACCCAGTCACTATATTACTGCCCAAAAACCCATGACACATGTGGAAGCCATGTGAAGGCATTCTGATTGACAGCCCAGCTAGACTCCGGGCCAACAGTCCACATCACTGCCAGCTACACGAGTGAGCCGTCTTGAATGCCCAGCCCAGGAGGGCAGTCAACCTCTAGCTGCAGCTGTGTGCAAGGCCCCAAGAGAGAACTGCCCTGCTGAGCCCAACTGTTCCACAGAATCATGAAAACCATAATCATCACTGTAAGGTACTACATTTTAAAGAGTTTTGTTACATAACAGTAAATAACTAGAACAGACACTATAGTTCTCATTCATTCAGCAAATAGTTTCCAAAGTTACTATGCACAAAGAATTAGGAAACTGAAACAATGAGTAAGGTAGGCACCAGGCACCTAACTCTGAGAAGGGGCGCTATGATGGCAAGAGTCCCAAAACAGAATATAATGTTGCTTTCTACTAGTTATCTTATCAGTATGACACAAAACTCAGTTCATATTTCCTTGACATGCACTTTCAACCAACCTTAACTTTTATCTTTATTTGGTTTTTTGCTTTTCAAGATACTGCCTTATTCCTCTTCCTTTTTAGTCATAAACTACTGCTTTGTCTCCTTATCACATTCTCTCCATAGCCTGCAATCTAGTTTCACCCTTGCTGACTGTATTAGTTAGCTAGGGTAGCATAACAAAACAGACAAAAGTTTAGCAGCTTCAGACAGCAGCACTTATTTCTCAGGTATGAGAATCAGGAGCCACTATCTGGGCACTTTTGACTTGGGTTCTTGTTGAAGCTGCAGCCATCTAAGGCCTGACTGCTAGAGAAGCAGCTTGCAAATGGCTGTTCCAAGGCTTTGGGTCCTCACCAAGTGGATCCCTCCACCGGGCTTCCCTGAGATCCAAGGGAGAAAAAAACAGAGCAGGAAGTGTTCGTGCTTCACATAACTATCCTGGAAGAGACATGCTATCACTACTGTCACATCTTACAGTTACATAGACCAGTCCTAGAGCCTGAGGAAGACTAGACAATACTGTGAATGACAGGAGGCAGGGAACACTGAGGCCCATCTTGGAGGCTGGCTACAACAAAGCACATGTTCTTAGATCTTTCCAGCTTTTCCTGCAGCTCCCCTTTGGTCAATAGACCCTTTTGGTTTCCCTGCTTCCACAGTTTTTCTCACTCTCATCCATTCAATACATTAACGTTGGATTAATTTTCCTAAAATATATTGCTGATTAAATCCCTCAGAATTGCTCATCACCTTATCAGAGGGGGTTGTAACTAGACCTGAATATAATATAGTCCTGTCATTCCCGATGCATGGGAATTAATCCCTACAGATAACTCCCCGCCTCCAGTTGCATTTCTATTGCAGCATAGGTCACCTGCTCCATCCCTTGACACACACTGTTCTTTCCTTTTCTAAAGTGAGTTGGAACAACTTCCCTGTGGTTTATGTCTCCCATCCCGTCTTGTTCTCAAAATCCTATTCTCATTTTGTAGTCCACTGGCCTCTCTCTTCTAAAAGAATGCAATTTATTTGAACTAATTAAGCACTTTAAGTCCAGGTTCCTGAATACCTAATTCTGAAAGCTTATCCCTTCTCTAGGACATCATGTTGTATTGGTCTCTGTGACCAGCTCTGCGACCTGTTCTGGAAGACACCCAGGCAATCATCACACACTTTCTGATTTGATCTGACTTATAAATAGATCATCATCTGAATTTCTTGAAAAGCATGGGAAAAATAAAGAATAGAACTCATCTAGGATTTATTCTCTTTCAAAGTAGGAAAGGCATAATACAATTTGAAATCTGCCTCCTGGGAGAACTTTCCAGTACTTTTGATTCTTTTCCTGGGTCTAGAAAGTTACTTATCAGCAAACAGTTCTAAATCTGCCAAAATTTCTGCCCTCAAGCCAAGCCTGAGAGAGAAGTTAAACACCATCTGTCTGCCCTGTGGCTAGATTAAGAAGCAAATTTACCTTTAGGGGAAAAAAATGGAAACAAAGACAAACAACAATTGTTTCCTCTTGTCATATAAATATGAGATGGGGTATACTGGCTCAGGATCCTGACTTTAAGTTTTATTCAGGACATGTTATGAATGGCGACCACATGTCAGGCATTAGACACCACTGTACCTTTTAGAGCCCAGCTGCTGCACATGTACAGTGATGGTAAAGGCCTCGTCTCACCTCATGGGCACAAGCCCCAGCATTTCATCACGCCGCTTTTCTCTTTTCTTCAGTTCTGATTCTGTTGACTTGAGTTTATCTGGAGCCAGCCGAAGTTTAGACTGCAAATCACTGATAACTTCTTGTAATTCAGTTTCTGTCTGAAAAACTCTTTGGCAGACAGGGCAACAAGACTGGTTTTCATCTGTTAGCTGAGTAATGAACTGGGAGTAAACCGCTGTGGCTCCAGCCAGCATGGCTATTTTAAGAAAACAAACATATTTCCAGTGAGGAAAAAACAGTTTTGTCAATATGATTACAACCTCTTCAGTAATATGATTACTCCTCTTGTTTTAATAAACATTAACATTTTTAATTCTCTGACATTTAAATATTCTTCCAAAATTTTCAGTTTCTTCTTTAAGCCTATCTAAATCACTTTCAAAATCCTGGCTACCACAATGCATTCAAATTTGAATAAATTATTTTCTGATGAAACACAAAAAGTATAACAATATTTTAGAGATTATGTGCCAGAAACTATTCTAAGAGTTTTATATCTATAATTTCATTTCCTCTTCCCTAACAGCCTAGGTGGTAGGTAATTATGTCCTTGGATGATGAATTTGAAGTACAGGAAAGTTTCAATCATTTGCACAAAGTCACACAGCAAGTTAAGTTCTAGAACCAGGACTGAAACTTAAGCCATCTGGCACCAGAATCAAGTTTTTAAATCTCCCATCCTTAGTCACAGTGCCTTGATAATACAAAACAGATGTCAGTTACCTCGTTGTTTTGAAGATTTTTCAATTTCTTCTTTAAGTCTGTCTAAGTCACTTTCAAAATCTTGGCTACCACAAACATCAAACAGCTTGTCCTCGTAATTGGACAACTGCTCTTCCTTCCTTTTTAGCTCATTATTTATATGATTTTTATTTTGCTCAGCTGAAGCTAGTTCCTTGCTATAAAAAAGAATATGGATGACAACTTTAAAACATGAGAAATAAGTTTGAAAAGTTTGAGTAGGTAGATATAAGACAGATACTACCAACAAATGTCACAAGGTTTGCTGTGACCAAGTTCTTTTTTTAGAAATCCTTGTAATAGTCTGAACTCTCCCTCTTGGATACAGACTCACCACCAATGGTCATGGGCCTGCTCCCAGAAAGTGTAGACAGAATTACATCTGATTCTGGGGATTTATGCATGGTCTTATAATTCAGGTTAAGAGCCTCAACAAGAAGGTGCTTGCTGGACTTATTGGAGTGAAAGAAAGGGGAAAACATCTTCCTAATTCCCTTCAAGCACTTTCACAATTCCTTCCTTCTTGCAAACTTTTCTTTTGTCCCCTCCTTGTTGCCATCTACTTACATCTTAATCATTTATTAGTTCTCATTCAGCAAAGACTTTGCTCAGTAGTACAATTTATCTCCACTCCAACTCTTTACATTTCATCCTAGCCAACCTCCATGTCCACACAGATCAGAATTTCCTAATTTGCAGGTTATGAGACAAGTCATGTAATCAATTTAATGCATCATTTCAGCATTTTTTTTTTTTTTTTGGATGAAAAGATGAACAAAATTTTGCTTTTTTTATTGCAGCAGAAGACAATAATTCTGATGTGTAGAATGGCAATTATGGTGCTTTTATAAAGTCATTAGGCAAATGATGACATATTTTAATAAATTATATATGAACCACTCTCCAGCACAAGTAAAATGAATATACATGTCTAAGACCTGCTCAAAGACATATGTATGTATACATAGATATACATGAACAGAATACAACACTATTTTAAGAGATCTAAATGTTTTATTTTCAGCAAAGAAAATCTTCAATGTAATATAGTCAGATTACATAAGCAGTTTTAAACTTAAAATAACCAACACCAACTAATAACTCTCACTACATCTACTGCAGCCAGAACTCTCAAAGACACTACATAGAAAATAACTCCTAGAAAAATAGACATTAGAGTTCTAGAGATAAAACAACAACAACAACAACAAAAAACAGTAAAAATGTAAGGGCAATATTTTGAAAAGGCCTAGTCTACCTGCAATAATATCTGTATCTAGTTAACACATGTTCTGTACCTCCTTACACTATACCTGGAAGTTTTGCTGTATCTCTTAAAAACATTAAAACACTATTATTAAATAGTTAAATCATATGGCTTGCTTAAAATGTCCCAGTTCAGACCTATTGCACTAAAGGGATGAAAATATTTTAAAAGTGAAAGTTTTTTGAGGGAAGAGAGAGTATTGATTAACTTTCTTTAGTAAGGCTTTTGTGTTTTTTAATTACATTGTAATGCAGCCATATACATGGATATGATCAGCATGTTTTAACAAAATGAAACAGAACAGAATACTCGTCTTTGGGAGTGGACTGTACATAGGTAGGACAGGTACTCTTTAGAGAAATGCATTTCAGATAAAATGTGTGAGTGCACATGTGCATTGTTTTCTATAGAAGCACCATTTTACATTCCCACTAATAGTGCACAAGGGTTCCAATTTCTTAACATTCTCACCAACATTTGTTATTTTCTGTTCTTGACGGTGGCTATCCTAATGATGTGAAGTGATGCCATTTTGATTGCATTTCCCTGATAACTAGTGAAGCAGAATCTTCTTCGAATGCTCATTGGCCATTTGTATATCTTATCTGGAGAAATATCTAGTCAAGTTGCTTGCTCATTTTATTTTTAAATCTCAGATTTTGCTTTGTTTTTTAAAATTACTGTTGAGTTGTAGGAATTCTTATATATTCTAGATATTAACCCCTTAATAGATACATGGTTTGCAAATATTTTCTCCTATTCCATAGGCAGTTTTTTCCATTTACTGTTTCTTTTGCTGTGTAGAAGTTTCTAAGTTCGATGTGGCCCCATTTGTATATTCTGCTTTCATTGACTGTGCTTTTGTTGTCATATTCAAGAAATGAGAGTCAATTTCATTATAATAAAGCTTTTCCCCTATGTATCTTTCTAGGTATTTTATAGTTTCAGGTCTTCTTATAACAAAGAATTTTAACAGTTTAATCCTCTCACTTAATTCTACAAATGTCCAAGGAACAAGAAGCCCCCAAGTCACTGTTACCATTTTAACTAATTTGTAAAATATAGGAAAACCAAAGTCCATTAATAAGACATACCATTCCATGACAATAAATGACTTTAGAACAGTTAAAAATAAATGCATGAAATAAGAGATTTCTATTACTTACTTCAATTTAGCAAGCCTGTCCCTGGTCTGATTAATTTCTTTTGATTTACTATGAAGCCAGTCTTCAAGCTGTTTTTTGTTAGGAAAATACCCTACCAATGAACTTAATTCATCACTGTGCCTAGATTTTATTTTTCTGATTTGTTCATCTTTATCAGCCTACAGAAAAAGAATAAACAATAAAGCTCACTATTGCCACATTATATTAAGAACAAAAATAAATTTTAGGTTGACTAAAGTACTAGGCTTAAAAAGTGAAACAATGAAAATGCAAGAAGAAAAATACTTAATTTCTTAAAATCTTAAGATGAGATGATCTTTCTAAATCATAAAAGAGTAAAAGTCTGATGACATAAAAGTTAAAACTTCTGTATGATATAAAAACAACAATGTATACAAGTGTTTGTGTATAACTTCTATATTATTAATTTTTTGTAATTAGAAAATAGTTAAGCTTTAAACTCCGTTTTATAGAGTATTAAGCTCACTTAGCCCCAATTATGAAGATAAGCAATTTAAAATACCAGAAAGTATAATTAGAAGAAAAGGAAAGGTCATACTTTGTCTTTGGTCAGCATCTCCAACTGGGTGCGTGTTGTTGTATGATGGTTTAGCTGTTCCATCTCCTGGTCCAATTTACGCAGGATCCTGTCTAGGTCTGCTTTCTCATTTTGAAGACTTGTTACTTCTATTTTTAGAGTTTCTACATTGCTGGTTTTCTCAGCCTTGTTTAGGTCATGTTCCTTATCAATGATTCAAACAAATGCACAATTTATAGTTTGTGTTAAAATAATGACAAAGTATATTAGAAGTCAACTGCTTACTCCCCAGTAGTCAAACTATTACTGTTTGCTTTTATCCAACAGACAAAAAACAACACAAGGAATAAGATTTTGAAGGAAAGTAAGTTACCTCACTATGTTGTAATAATAAAGAATTAGTAAATAAATCTGGAAGGGCCAAACCGGGAGCAGGAAGATGGAATGACAATTAGTAAAAAATTAAGAGAAGTGTGACTTAAGTATTAATATATCGTTTCATGACTATTTAGCAAATACTTAAGTATTTATCAAGCACTCATGTAGCTCACTACACATTACCTTGGCACGTAGAAACTATAAAAACAGTGTGATGCTGCCCCTGACCAATGTCTCCCCATTACAACACACAATATAGTGATAAAATGCTAAACTGACAAAAACGAACACTAGATGTTAAGTTAGGGAGCAAAAAGGGAGATTTAAATGATCAAAATGGGATCTGAGAGGAGGAACTGTCAAGCTTTAGGATGCTTACTTTAGTGCTGAAGATACAAAGGAAGAGAACAGATCAGAAACAAGGAAGAAAATTTGAAATTCATGAAAAGAATAGATGAGCTAAGAAAGTTTCCACCACAGAAAAAGTGGTAACATGGCAAAAGTTTTATAAAATCTACAGTGTATGCACCCTAGAACAAAAAAACTTGTTTTTTTTTTTAACTTGTGATTCTTTTTATTAAAGATTTTATTTATTTTTAGAGAGAGGGGAAGAGAGGGAGGGAGAAACATCAACGTTGTGGTTGCCTCTCTCATGCCTCCAGCTGGGGACCTGGCCTGCAACCCAGGTATGTGCCTTGACAGGGAATAAAACTAGCGACCCTTTGGTTCTCAAGCCAGCTCTCAATGCCCTCAGCCACCACAGCCAGGGATAATTAAGTGATTCTTAATTAAGGTGCTTATAAGAATAACCTACTTTTATTTTGAATGTACACTTCCATGCTGTACTCTTGGAGAGTGATTTGGAAGGTCTGAAGTAAAGTCTAAGTGTAAGTATTTTTAAAAGCTTTCTAGGTGATTCCAATTTTTAACCCACTAGGTTCCAGAACCAAAGAATTAAATGAGTAAGATAATTAAATTCATTTTACATGAGATTGTTACATAAGATTGGTATTTTAATGAACATGCCATAATCTCAGGATTAACAACAGATAAAATACTTCAAAAAGCAAGATTCTAAATGTCTTACACCTTAAAATATTATGTCTTACAGCTTTTGTGAGCTCCTGGTCCAGTTCAAGAATCCTGTCTGAAGATCCTTCCAATTGCTGTAATTCACATCTCACATTTTTCAACTCATTCTGCTTCTTACTGAGGATTTCCGATTTTAGCTCAATTATTCTTCCCAGTCCAATTTTCTTATCCCTTATATCATCTATCTGTTTTTGTTTCAGAGTTTCTTTTTCTGCAAAGTCATTCTAAATACAAAGAATGAGGATTAATACTTTTTTCATTAAGTAATTCATTAAGCAAAAGATTCATTGTACAAGTAACACATGCACACTAAGGAATGTGTGAAAAAGTATCACCCAGGGATAATTGCTATTAACTTCAAGCAAACTTTTTCTTTACCATTGGCTTTAAAAAGAAATTTTATTTAAAACCAAACAATGTAGGTCTGCATTGTCTTCACATTTTTAGCCTTATGTACATTAAAAAGTTTGCTTCCAGTAAGGTTTCTTCTGCCTTTTAGTAGATTCTTTCCTAACACTAATCCAAAATTATGACAAAATAAGGCCCGTCCAAAGATGAAAACAATTCAACTAGAGAATCTGACATGAACAAAAGAAAATAACAGTATTTACCATCAGTTGTTTGGCAGTTTCTTCCTCCTTTTGTTGTCTTTCTCTTACAAGTTTGTGAAAATTTGTAATCTGTCTGTCACTGAATGGTCCACGCTCAAAGCCATCCAATTCTAACTGTGTTGCCAAAGACTGAATTAATGAATCTCTAGTGCGAATATTTTCTTGATGACGATCAGCTTGTAGCTGTAGACGACCTTTAAAAACCATAATTCTTTTTTTAGCTGAATATTTAAAAACTGAGATAACTGTACCTTCACATGCAGTTGTAAATAAATAATACAGCAAGATTGCTTACATTCTTTGCCTGGTTTCCCCAAATGGTAATTGTGATATTGTAATATAATAAGAAATTCATATTCGATCTTTGCCCCTGGTTCCTGGCACAGCTCCTAAAACTCTTAGGACAGAGATGAGTGAAGTGTCTTTTGTTATTATTGTTAAGTCCCTTTCATCTACACCTGAGTTTATTCTAATGTAGTGTCTCCTAGAGGATGGGAGCTGGTTATGAAAGGAACCAACCATGCTCTCAGAGAGTAGGAATTTTCAGTACTCCCCTCCCCAACTCTGGGGAGAAGCTGAAGATCAGTTCAATCACCAATGGCCAATAATATAATCAATCGTGTTTACATAATGGTACTTACATAAAACCCATGACCATTAAGGTTCAGAGAGCTTCCAGGCTGGTGAACACGCGGAGGTGCAGGAGGTGTGCCACACCCCTTTCCCATACCTTGTCCTATGCATCTCTTCCATCTGGCTGTTGCTGAGCCTTCTTCTTTATACTAAACTGGTAATAGTGTTTCCCTGAATGCTATGAACTATTACAGCAAACTACTGAACCTAAGGAAGGGGTTGTGGGAATGCCTGATTTAAAACCCCTTGGTCAGAAAGTACAGATGACAGACAACTTGGACCTTACAACTGGCATTAGCAGTGGAAGGCAGTCTCATGACTGAGCCCTTAATCTGTGGAGTCTGTGCTAATTTCAGACAGTTGGTGTCAGACCGAATTAAATTACAGGACACCCAGTTGCCAAGAATTGGAGACTTGCTTGTTATGAAAAAATGCACACATCCAGTATCAGAATTACTGAGTAGAAAACTTTTCTTTCACTAACATTTTGCAAAACTATAAAGTAAGTAAGTCCTCACTTAAAGTCATGGGCGGATTCTGAGTTAAGTTCCTATACATTTCAAAAAGTGTAACAGTTACTCAGGGACCTGCTATAGTGTATCAGCCAGGATACAGACACTGATACAACCCATCAATCTTATTCAGATTTCCCCAGTTCTACTAGTACACATTTGTATCCTACGGGTGTGTATTAAGCTCTATGTAATTGCATTACCTGCATGCACTGGCCTATGTCTCTGCCACAACAGTCAAGATACTGACCAGTTCCCATACCGCAAGAATTCTTCTTGTTGCTTTTATAATCATAACCACAATGCCCTTTTTCCTGCCCCTCCTATGTAGTAACACTAGCAACCACTAATGTGCCCCTCAATTCTTTCTTTTCTTTTTTTTATCCTCATCCAAGAATATTTTCATTAGTCTTTTAGAGAGAGAGTGGTAGGGAGAGAGGAAGGGAGAGAAATGTCAGTGGGGGAGAAGCATTGATGGGTTGCCTTCACACGTACCCAGACTGGGAATCCCTGGGAGCAGGGATTATTCTGCACCGAGACCCAGACTGGAGATGAGCCTGCAACCTAGGTACATGCCTTGACCAGGAATCAAACCTGTAGCCCTCTGGTTATGGGATGATGCTCCAACCTGACCACACTGGCCAGGGCAAACCTGTCCCTCATTGCTAAAATTTTGGCATTTCAAAAATGTTATATTAATGGAAACACACTGGATATGGTATTTTGAGACTGGCTTTTTTCACTCAGCATAATTCCCTGAAGAGTCAATCACTCATGCTGAAAATGCACAATGTTACAATATGATCAAGTAAACACTTTGTCCTACCCTGTTCAACAAGTAGTTCTGATTTTTCTTGATTGAGAAGCCTTGATTCTTTATTTACTTTCTCCAGTTCACGCTGACAGTCTAACAATCGCCTTTCTTTCTCCTTTATTGTTCTCTGGTGATTGTGATATAAATCATTGAGTTGCTCATCAGTCCCTTGAAAAACCTACACAGAACCAAAATAAAGACCTTTAATGAGTAAGTATAAGATAACACTCGGAGGTATAAAATACAAATCAAAGTTTATTCAACATCCTTCCTTTTAACATATATGTGGAAGACAAACATCACTATAGGTTTCTTTTAAAGTAAGTGGCAAAATGTATTCAAAATGAGGTTCACTACAATAATCCCAGAATTTTATTTTATTTTTTTAAGATTTTATTTAAGACAGGGGAAGGGAGAGAGGGAGAGAGACATCAATGCATGGTTGCCTTTCACCTGCCTCCAGCTAAGGACCTGGCTGGAGACCTGGCTTGCAAACTGGTTATGTACCCTGGCTGGGAATCGAACTAGCAACCTTTGGGCTCACAGGTTGGTGCCTTATCCACTGTGCCACTAGCCAGGGCTAATCCCAGAATTTTAAAGAACTAAACTGCATTACCACAAACCTTTTCCATTTTCTGTTCCAGTTCACTATTATCTTTCTCCATTTGCTTCTTTCGGCTTTCTAGGGCTTTAATTTCATTGTCAAGTTTCATTATTTTAGAGAGATTTTGTTCAATTTCTTTCAGACGAGTCTGAAAAGAAAAAAATACTGTACATAAGTAAAATTCTCTATGGTTTACACTACAGATGAATGAAAAGAAATAAGACATACTGGGGCCAGGCACTTGGTAAAAGGGATCTCATTTGATGCTAACGCTGCTGTAAAAAGGATATAGAAACTGAGAATGAGATACAAAGTAATTTGCCCAATTCCTCATGGCTAGGAAGGAAAAGTAGGCACTAAACTCCAAATCTAACTCCAAAGCTCATGCCTGCCCTTCAACAATTCCCATAAGTCACTCATTAATTGGGTACTTAGAGCCATGTTATATCAAATAGCACATTTCAAAATTTAATCTTCAAAAGGCTCATTTATTTTTAAAAAATTAGAACTGAGTGGGCTAGAGTCACCAGTACATAAGGCTATGCAGGTACCTTAATTCAAAGTCTGCTCAAGCACAGAGGACTCCGAACAAGTGAAATGGCCAGCTTCCTGGGACAGCTGGATACCTCATCTCCTAGGAATATATGTGAACTGGCTCAGAATATTCTCTTAATTGATACTGGGAACAGTCTTCCCTGTTTGCCACTACGTTTCTAAGGCTGACGAATTCCTCTTTTAAGACATTTGTAGAACCTAGTTTTTAAATTAACACATTACTAGAGTATTTAGGTATTAACTGTAAGCTTTCAAAACTGTGCCAAAATGCACCCTCAACTTAAATGTCATTTAATAAAATTATATTAAGACCATCTCTTGTAATTTGTATATTAATGAAAAGCATATAATCACCATAAAAATAGGAACTTTGTTTACTAATATATTACTAGCACATATAATAGGTGTTCAGTATATTAGCTGCGATGTTTTAAAAGTAATTTTACAATTACAGTTAAAGCTATCACTGATTAAATGCCTACCAAATTGTAGATATTATACTAAGTGCTGCTCTTTAATTCTCTTTAATCCTTATGAGACTATATCTTGTAAGTAAGAGACTTGAAGACTTAACTTGTATAAAGCTACATACTTGATAAAAGATAAGACTGGGAGGCAGGGCTGTAAAATGGTTATGACTGCAGACTCTGTGCGTAGGAACAACTGGACATCTGTATGCAAAAAGCTCAACCATACCTCACATGACATTTAAAAAAATTAACCTGAAATGGAACAGATATTTAAGTGTAAGAACTCAAACTACAAAACTTCAAGAGGAAAACACAGAAGAAAATCTTTATAACCTTGAGTTGGGCAAACACTTCCAAGATAGAAAACAAAAAGCACAAACTATAAAAGAAACTGATAAACTGAATTTCATCAAAAATAAAAACTCTTGCTTTTTTAAGGGCAGTTAATAAACATTTGTAAAATACGAATCTAACAAGGGCTCATACCCAGAATATGAAGTCTGTCCAGAAAGTACCCAGGCATGTATTATGAAAAATAAACATTTATTGAAGATACAAGAATCATTGTACACAGGACAATGACGCCTCAGTCCCCTTCAAAGTAAGCACTTTGGGACCTCACACAGCTCTCCCATTTGCAATCAGCTGCCCCTTTGTGTTTTCCTGAACCTCATCGACAGTCTGATATCTCTTCCTTTTCAAAGGTGATTTTAGTTTTGGAAAAAGCCAGTAGTTGCAGGGCATCAAATCTTGGGTGTCAGGGGGGCTAAGTCACCTAGGTAATTTAATGTTTTCGCCAAAATACTCTGCACTAATGGGCTTATTGTGGTGATAAAGCTGCCAATCATCAGTTGCAGCCTTCTGAATCATCCACAAATAGTTTTCACAGAGGAATGTTCAGGCTGAATGGAAAATGGGATGAAGCTTCATTGCTCTACTTGCTCAGTCATTTAGAGCATGACAGCCACACAGTACACATGCTCACTCAGTGGCATCTACCACCCCCACTGAGTAGTCCAGTGAAGTTGTCGTTATTCACACATGTTCATTCCCGTCCACTCTGCTTGGTGCCAGGTTACATCAATGGTGCACAAACTGTCTCATTATATTAACAATGCTTGGGCTTTTTCGAGACATATATCTCTTTTTCGGAGATATATATATATATATCTCCATCCCAGTGGAATGAAAAAAAGAAATGTTGATTTAACTTTATATTAGTAAGGCTTGACTTTTTCCAAACCCACCTCATATATGAACATTCAGCTCATTAAAAGAAAAAAATTGAAAATGGGCAAAAGAATTGAAGATACTTTAACAAAGACAATATTCAGATGGCAAATAAGCACATAAAAAGGATGTTCAACAACCATAACTTTAAAAAATGTAAATTAAAACCACAATAAAAAAAAATACTCAAAAAAAAAAAAAAAAACACTCAGAGATACAACCACTTATATAATGGCTAAAATTTAAAAAAGACTAATACTAAGTGTTGGCAAGGATGCAGAGCCATTGTTAGTAAGACTACGAAATGGCATGGTCACTTTGAAAAAGTGGCAATTCGTAAGGTTTAAACATACACTTACCATACAACCTAGCAACTCCACTCTAGGGAGCTACCCAAGAAAGAAACAGACTCCAAAGACCTGTCCACAAGTTTATAGCAGTTTGATTTGTAATAGCTAAAAGCTAGAAACAATCTAACATCCATCAACCAGGGAACAAATAGGCATACTGTAATATATCCATACAGTGGAATAACCTCAGCAATGAAAAGGATAACTACCCACATGTGCCATGGCAACATGCTAAGAAGCCACAACAAAAAACTACATATGATTCCATTTAAGTGACATTTTGGAAAAGGCAATACTGTAATGACAGAAAACAAACCGATGGTTACCAAGGGTTGGGAGTGGAGGGAGGGGATTGACTACAAAAAGACTTGAAAGAATTTTTCAGGGTGATGGAAATGTTCTACATCTTGATTGTAGTAGTAGTTATGCTACTAGATGCCTTTGTCCAAATTCTTTGAACTATATAAACTTCTAAAAGCGTACATTCTACTATATGTAAATTACACTTCAATAAGTCTTAAAAAAGCATGGGTTTAGGAATCAGAGGGGCCTGGACTGAAATCCCGGCTTTACCACTTTTCCAATGTCAACCCCTGGGCCTCAGTTTTCTTGCCTAAAAAACCTCACAGGATTAACGTGGACCCTACATAATACATTTTAAAGCACTTGGATCAGTGACTGACATATGGCTGGCCTGCAATGAATGGGACCATTCACATGACTTGTGAAAAAAAATTTTGTGTTCAGTCTAACAAAGAGAAATGGATTGATTCCTCAAAGCACTAACTACAGTTATACCACATTTTATTGCCCTTTGCTTCATTACACTTCATAGAAGTTGCAGTTTCTACAAACTGAATTGGAAAGATTCTCCACCATTAAAAAGATGACAACTCACTTTACTGCAGTGGTCTGGAACCGAATATGCATTATCTCCAAGGTGTGCCTGGATTAACACCTCTGCTATGGTACTCTTACTTCTCAAAAACTTCTTGGCTTCTCTCTGTCCCTGTTTTCACTGTCTCTTGGTGGCATTAATATTATTTGGGCTTGGATCTTTTGTGATATCCCTAGCTGCTTCATTTTTTAAATCCAGCCAGTCACCAGATCCTGTGGATTCCTCTTGACATTTGTGTTTTGGCTCTATCCCCAGAGCATACAGCCTGATAAAATAGGCTAAGACTAACTTGTAAACAACAAATAATACAGCAGAAAAGCTTAGGCATTTCTGTGAAATGAGACAACTGGACTATGAACTCATGTTTGGAAAAATAAGTACGAGAGCCACAGGGTGATTTTGAACTTAGGAACTAATTTCTCAAGCAGTCTCCACTGAAGGCAAGAAAGTAAAACAGAGCTAAATGGGCCAAGGTCAGGATAAGATGGAGTGAGATGGGAATAAAGTAGTTTATACGAGAGTTCCTAAAGATGGAGGGAATCCATAAAAACAGTCAAGCATGAATTTCAGGGCAGTATGAAATAAAGTTGTTCTGGGTGGCTGCTGGGAAGGTGATTGGCCCTAAACTTTATGTTGAGCTCTGCGAAGGGAAGAACTAGTATATATAGTGCTAAGAAAGGACTTTGGAAATTATCCAGTTAATAAATATCCACTGACCCACCTGCTATATGCCAGACACTGGTCTAGGCTCTGAGGATGTAGAGAATAAAATTAAACTCTCGGAGAACTAGTCAAATTAAACAAACCTACAAACACCCCAATGTTTGCTACAGCCTTAGAATCCTGGTACACTCAATAAATGCCAGGCATTGTCACAAATTTATCTTGACATAAGTCCTATACAAACACTCCATTTCAGCTATATAAATGTCCTTGATAGTGTTCAAAGATGGCTTACATTTTACTGTCTCTAAGTACCTACTCATTTATGGGGGGAAAAAAATCTCACCCTAGATTTAGTCCCATAAAATATTCTCTGGCCAGCTCAGAGCTCTTAAAGCTCTTGTCTTTATCTTACTTTTCTATGCTTGTCACGCTTCCAACCAGGCTACGGTTGAAGAAAATAAAACATGTTCCAATATCTTGGTAATTCAGTACCTGCACGCAGTTATCATAACAACTCATCCTAAGAAATAGCATACTTTGTCATTCTTTTGTCTACTGAACTAAATTCTAAACCCATATGCTCTTCATAACCTGACCACAATTCTTCTCTCATTCCTTTTACCCTGATTTACTTAACCCAGGCCTTTCAACCCAGACCCTTCCTCACACTCTCCTGTTTTGATAACTTCTGCATGCATACACACATATATGAACATATGCACATATGTATTATACATGAATGTATCTGGGAAGTAAAGGATAAGAAATGGGAAGAACATCTCAGTTACTATTCTATAATTTTTTTTTAAAGATATTATTTATTATTTTTAGACAGAGAGGAAGGGAGAGAGGCAGAGAGGGAGAGAAGCATCACTGTATGGTTGCCTTTCACCTGCCTCCAGTCACAGACCTGGCTGGAGACCTGGCTTGCAACCTGGTTATGTACCCTGGCTGGGAATCGAACCAGTAACCCCCAGGTTCACAGGCCTGTGCCTTATCCACTGTGCCACCAGCCAGGGCATATAATTTTTTGAGTATATATTTGTTTTAAAAGAAAAAGTGCAAAATAAATACAAACATACATAAAATGCCTTTCAATCTGCTGATTTAATTTTCCCTATCCTTTAAGGCCCTGCTCAGCCATGCTTCCTCTCTTAAGGCTGGTGACAGATTTCTATTCAAGGTCATCACTATTTTTTAAATAGAACTATTGAGATTATCACTCACATATCATATGATTCACCCATTTAAAGTATATAGTTCAACATTTTTTTTTTCATGTGCCCCAGGCGTGAAATAGCTCTGGCCGCGAATACAGGCAACAAGCTAGGATGAACTAAGGGCTGCACAACTGCTTTGCCCCCGAATGATGTAAGAGCCACACCACCAATCAGGTGTGTCCTTGCCCATTTCCAGGGGGTTACAGTTCAACATTCTAAAAATTTTTTAATGTATTCATAGAGAAGAACTATCACCATAATCTAATCTTAGGACATTTTCAATTTCCAAATAGTAACCCCATTAGCAGTCACTATTCATTCCCCTCTACCTCCCACCCTAGGCAATCGCTAAATCTATTTTCATTTCTATAGATTTGCCAATTCTGGACATTTCAAATAAATGGAATCATACAGTATGTGGTCTTTTGGACTGGCTTCTTTCATTTAGCATGTTTTTGAGGTTTTTGCATGTTGTAGTATATTATTAGAACTCTATTCCTTTTTATGGCTAAATAATAATGCAATATATGGATATGCCATATTTTATTGATCAATTATTAATGGACATCTGTACTGGTTTCATTTTTGGCTATTAGGACTAATGCTGCTATGAACATTCCTATACAAGTTTTTACACAGATGTATGTTTTAATTTCTCTTGAGTATAAAATACTTCAGAGTAAAATTGGTGGGTCATATGGTAACTTTACATTTAACATTTTGAGGAATCTGAACTATTTCCCAAAGTGGCTGCACCATTTTACATGTTCACCAGTATGTATGAGGGTTCCAATTTCTCCACATCTTCAACCAATACTTAGTCATTTTTTTTTTTTTTTGATTTATACTCATTCCAGTGAGTGTGAAGTGGCCTCAGTGTGGTTTTGATTTGAATATACTGTCAACCATCTTCATATGCCCATTGGACACATATATATCTACTCTCAAGAACTATCTGTTTAATTATTTCAAGTTGTTATTCATATAGTTATGTTATTTTAAATTATATTTTATTATGTAGTTACAGTTGTACCAATTTATCCCCCTTTGTCCTTCTCTGCCCTGTTCCCCTCTTCCCCCCAGCAATACCCACCTTATTTCATGTTCATGGATTGTGCATATAAGCTCTTTGGCTTCTCCATTTCCTTTACTATTCTTAATTTCCCTCTACTTTGTACCTACCAATTATGCTTCTTAATCCCTGCACCTTTTCCCCCATTCTCCCTGTTCCCCCTCCCTGCTGATAACACGCTAAATGATCTCCATACCTACAATTCTGTTCCTGTTTTGATTGTTTGCTTAGCTTGTTTTCGTGTCTATAGATTCAGTTGTTGATAGTTTTGAATCTGTTCCTTTTTCATGTTCATAGTTTTAATCTTCTTCTTTTTCTTAAACAAGTCCCTTTTAACATTTCATGTAATAATGGCTTGGTGATGATGAACTCCTTTAGCTTTACCTTGTCTGGGAAGCACTTTATCTGCCCTTTCATTTTAAAAAGATTTTAATTATTTTTCAGAGGGGGCAGGGAGGGAGTGAAACATCAATGTGTGGTTGACTTTCACCTGCCTCCAGCTGCAGACCTGGCTGGAGACCTGGCTTACAACCTAGTTATGTTGCCCTGGCTGGGAATCAAACCAGCGACCTTTGGGTTCACAGGCCAGCGCCTTATCCACTGTGCCACCAGCCAGAGCCTTTGCCCTTTCATTTTAAATGACAGCTTTGCTGAATAGAGTAATCTAGTTGTGGGTCCTTGCTTTTCATCACTTTGAATACCTCTTGCCAGTCCCTTCTGGCCTGCAAAGTTTCTTTTGAGAAATCAGCTGATAGCTTTATGGGAACTCCTTTGCAGGTAACTCTGCTTTTCACATTCTCTACTTAATCTTTGGCATTTTAACAAATTGTTGACTGGTCACAAAAAACCTCCTGTTTTCAAGCCCAAATGTTGTTGACCGATAAGGAGGAACTTGTGCTTGCACTGGCATTAGCTTTTGCTAGAAAATTGTCAGTCAACAATGTGCTAATTCTGATGTGTCTTGGTGTTGTCCTCTTTGGGTCCAACTTGTTTGGGGCTCTCTATGCTTTCTGGGCTTCCTTCCCTTCATTGTTGGTTGCCTGTAGATTTTTCATCTCACTTAGTGTAATGTTTCTTCCTTTATGTTGTTGCCATACTCAGTGAGTTCTCTGAGCATCCTGATCACGAGTGTTTTGACCTCTGTATCTGATAGGTTGGGTATCTCTGTCTCCTTTAGTTCTCTTTCTGAGATTTTGTTCTGTTCTTTCATTTGGGCCCTATTTCTTTGACTCCTCAATTTTGCAGCCTCCCTATGTTTGTTCCTGTGTACTAGGTAGAGCTGCTTTGACTCCCTGTCTTAGTAGGGTGGCTTATTGTAAAAAACGCACCTATAAATTGTGTGGGGCTGAGCCTTAGGTAATTGTCAGAGTAGGGAAGCCTGCTTCACTGCTTTGTGGCTCTATTGGGTGGGAGAACTTGGAAAGGTGTCTGTGCTGCTGTCTGGCTTCTGGAGGTTTGCCCAGCACTTGCCTTGTTTCCAGTCACTTCACCCACTCCTTGTATGTGACTTGCCCTTCCAGCTGTTGCCCTGGTGGTGAATCCCAGAGTGGATGGGTTTGCACATGTTTTAAGACCATGTAGGCCCTTTAAGCTAAACTTCCTGAAAATCTGGCAGTTTTTCCCACTGCCTCAATCTCCACTTTTTTTTACAGCCAGAAAGTATGGGGATTTATCTTTCCAGCACTGGAACCCTAGGCTGTGAGGTCTGGCCTAGGGCTGGGACTGCTCGCTCTCAAGGTGTCCCTCCTGATTTTTATCCACCACACGAGTATGGGACTGCCCTTGCCCTTTCTGCCAATGCCACTACCGCCTCTCCATGCCACACATCTCCTTACCTCTGCTAGTCTCTACCCCGCTGTCTGGATGAATGTGGCTTCTTCAAATCCTTGGTTGCTGGACTTCCATACAGTTTGATTTTCTGACAGTTTTGGGTGTTAATTACTTTGAGATTCAGTTGTAACTCCTTTTGTGGTTGCATGAGGAGGCAAAGCATGGCTATTTACACCTCCATTTTGACCAGAAGTCTGTAAGTGTTATTTTTATGGTCCAGATACAAATTCCTTATGAGATACATGACTTGCAAATATTTCTCCGATTTGGTGGGTTGTCTTTTTACTTTCTTGATGGTATAGTTTGTAGAAGTTTTTTTATTTTAATGAAGTTCAGTTTATTTTAATGAAGTTCTCTTGCTGCAGTTATTATCTTTTAGCTCCTAGAGAACCTATGTTCCAAACTAAATCATTCATATAGCTCTTCAATTTATTTCTTTGTAGTCTACTTTTGAAAAGTTTCTTTCTTTCTCCAACTAGATTTTAAGTTTTTTACACACAAGGTCCAAAAAAAATAAAAAAGAAAAGAAAAAAGAAAACAGCATCCAAGTCTTTGGCTTCCTCATCCCCAAGAGCACCCAGCATAGTGCTATGCACCAAGCAAGAAATATTTATTTAAGAACACATTAATATCAATGCACATTGGGACAGAAACAAAACCAGAGTTTTCTAGTTTACTTATAACTCAAAGATCTATTCCAGTTTTAAAAGGTGGGTTTTAAAAAACCAAATCAATGTTAAAAAAGGCCTTAAAAAATCTATCTGAAACCTAGGAAATAGCAATTTTCATGAATACTCTTATACTTAGACTAGGAATACCTCACTGTGTCTGTAGCCCAAAGCACAGTATTTACCTTTGTACTTAGGAAACACCCAAAGGTTTGTGAAATTTAAAGAATGAAATTTGTGTATGGTTTTTAAAAATAAACCAAAGTTTAGAAAGCTATACTCATTTACAAATATAGTCATTCATCACTTAACAGAGGGATATATTCTGAGAAATCCATCAAGTGATTTTATCGTTGTTGGAATGTCAGAGTACACCTACACAAACTAGGTGGTATATAACCTACTACACACCTAAGCTCTTGGAAACAGCCTATTGTCCCTAGGCTACAAACCTGTATTGCATGTTACTATACTGAATACTGCCGGCAACTGTAACCCAATGATATTTGTGTGCTTAAATATAAAAAAGGTACAGTACAGTTGATTTTCGAATGTCACAGGTCAACTTACAACTACTTTCCACAAATGGAGCTTGCAGAACTGGAAGTTTTTCTGGGTGAGTCAGTGAATGAGTGGTGAGTAAATACGAAGGCCTATGAAATTACACATCATACACTAATGTAAACTTCATAAACACTGTACACTTAGGCTACACTAGATTTATAAAAACGTTTCTTCAAGTTAACATTAGCTTACTGTAATTCTTTTACACTGTAAACTTCAAATCTTTTACACCATTTTGCACTCTTATAGCAGCTTAAAACACACAGTTGTACAGAAGTATTTTTATATCCTTATTTTATCATTGTTTTTCTACTCTTAACATTTTTTTCCCTTTTAAACCTTTTTGTTGTTGTTACTAAAACCTAAGACAAACACACACATTAGCCAGACCCTACGAGGGTCAGGATCATCAATATCACTGTCTCTCATCTCCACATCTTGTCCCACTAGGAGGTCTTCTGGGGCAATAACACTATGGAGATGTCATCTCCTATAATAATGCCTTCTTCTGGAATGCCTCCTGAAGGACCTGCCTAAGGATCTTAACTAGGTGTCACTCTTTTTGGAAATATGTCCATGGTAGTTTGCTTGTTTTCTTTCCTCTCATCACAGATTTGCTTGCAAGCAGATAAATGCACCATGAACATTCCTTTCTGTTAATGAAAACCTTTCGCTGTTGGGATCCATGTTATCACACTTTTTAAGGAACTTGCTGAGGTCTGCAAAAGCTTCTGCTAAAAAGGCTTCATTATGAATTTTCATGGGGTTTCATCTTTTTCTTCTTTTGCAGTTTCCTTTTCTTTTGCTATGTGTTTCTGTTCCAGTTCTAACAACTCTTCATTAGTTAATTCCTCAGGAACTACCTCTAAGACCTCTTCCACGTCATCCTTATCCACATCTAGGTTAAAATTGTTTGCCATCTCAACCACAGTATTGTTGATTATTGCTACCTTCTTAACCTGGTAAATTCTTGGAAGTGTCTTCTTCCAGGTGCCATTCATATACTCGTAGGTGACATCACCGAAAGCCCAAGCAAGGTTCTTGATGCAGTCATAGATGTTGTAATGGTACCAGAATTGCATCAGTGTCTTCCTCAGTTGTAGTAATAGCCTAGGCAAAGGTCCTCCTCAGGTAGTAAGGCCTTAAAAGCTGCTATAGCTCCTTGATCTATTGGTTGGATCAAATAGGTGGTGTTTGGAAGGAAAACAACACTTTGATTTTGGGATGAAGATCACCAAAACAGGAAGATGTCTGACAGCACTATCAGCAACAGGCAGAATCTTCACAGGTCTAGGTTATTCTCCAAACCCTACTTCTCCATTTTGCAGGCAAAGCAATTCATGAGGATATTTTGGAAGACAAACTGGGTCATCCATAACTTCTCATTGCCCTTACAGTACACCAGCAGTGTATGCTTACTGATATGCTTGTAGGCCTGGGGTTCTCATTGTGCCAGAGCACAAAGGATTTCAATTTGCTGACTTCAACACTATCCCCAAATAAGACTATAATTCTGTCCTTAAGCCTAGAAACCTGGCACTGACTTGGCCTTCTGATGGATGAAATCCTTTCAGGCATCCATCTCCAGCATAGTGGGGTTTTATCCATATCGAATATTTCCTCTGGCAAGTAATTTTCATCCACAATCAACTTCCTTAGAGTTTCCAAACATTCTTCAACTGCTTTCATGTTTGCACCAGCAGACTCACCACGCACTTTCACACTATGGAAAAACTATTCCTGAAGAGTTTAAACAGTCCATAGCTAGCAATAAATTCAGCATCATAGTAGGGTCCAGCCTTTTCTTTCAACATCACAAATATTTTGCTTTGGCTGTGATCATCATGGTGCTGAGGGATACACTTCTGTATCTTGTCTTTAATCCAGATTGTGTTTGGTATAGGCCCTTCTTAAATTCTTCATTGCCTTCAATGAAGCAGATCCTTTAATAGCTTGTCACTTTTCTCTTATTTCTTAAGATTACAGCTGTAGTAAAATGAGACATGTCTGCCTGGCAAGCAATAACCACCACTGATATTCCCACCTTTGTAGTCCTTAATAACTTTTAATTTCATTTCCAGGTCAATCACTCAACGTTGCCTCTTATTGGCAACATTAGCAGTGGATTCTGTACACTTAGGGGCCACACTGAACAAAATTACATTAAGTTAAATCAAACACAAGAGAAAATGATGCAATCAAGAGACAAAGTATAAATACAACAACAATAAAATTTTAACAAAGAGACAAAGTATAAGAGATGTAAGAGGCTACTGCTGGTGTAATGATACTGTTTAACATCATTTTTTTAATACTCTAAAATAGTGGTAAAAAGTATAGTAAATACTTAAAACAGAAAGATAGTCATTTATTACCATTTTCAAGTACTGTGTACTGTACAAATTATATGTGTTCTATTTTTATGCGATTGGCAGTGCAGGTTTACCCATTGTCACCACAAACTCATTAGTGCCACATTGCATTATGACAGTAGGACAGCCACAGAATTATTAGTCAGTAGGAATTTTTCAGCTCTATTAAAAGCTTATGGGACCATTCTCATATATAAGGTCCACTGTTAACCAAAATGTCATTATGTGGTACACGAATGTATTAATACACGCTCGTTATGCATCAATTCCCAGATATACGCATGGTCAAAAATGTTCTGCAAATTATAGAAATTCCCATGAAAGGCTGGTCAGTTAAAAAAAAAGTCTGAAGAATACAAACTACAATTGAGAATCATTACACTGATAATTAATAATTAAAGATCTATATTACCAACATGTCTGATGACACAAATTTGTTTACTCTCAAATCCAAGATCTTTAGGCTATTTTAAGGCTAACTATCTAATGTAGACCTAAAACATTAAATCGTAACATTATATATAGTCTGATAATTTTTTCAAGAAATATATATATCATTCAAATTCATAAAAATGTGAGGTGCTTTACGGATATGTGCCCCTTAGCAAATTACCTTTAGTGGGTCAAGTTCATTCTCGTAGGATTTGACAATTTTCTTTGAAGATGTTAACTGGGCTTCCTTAGTGGTAATTTGATTTCGAATCTCACAAGCTTCTTCCTTATTTTGCTTCAGGTATTTTAGTTCTGTTTGACATTCTTTTACTTTCTGACCTTGCGTCAGGCGAACCTGTCGAAGTGTTTCTAAGGCTTTAATGTACCTTTGAAGATATTAAATAAAAAATAAATTTCTGGCTAAGTAAATGATAGTATATTGTGCAGTCATTAAAATAGCTTTTAATAACTTAGAGAATGCTTATGTCATAACAATAAGTGAAAAAGTTATATATACACTGTCAACCAGGTAGTAAACAAATACGCACAGAAAGGAATTATGTCCACTGGTTACCACTAAGTGAGAGAACATAATTGATGTTTTTGTTTTTAAAATTTTATCTGTTTAAAAAAAAAATCCAAATTGCAACCATGGCTCAATAACTTGATGGGCCACAAAATCTAATTAAAGGTTACAAACCTCGTTGCTGAAAAAATTTCATCAAATTTTTGCTTCAAAGCCTTTCCTTCACTTAAAGGCCAATTAGAGTCTTCTTGGTGACAGAAAATAACATTATTTAGCACAGACTTGGAAACCCCAAGAGCATTTATCATCTCTCGGTCAATTTCTGCACACTTAGAGCTGATACTGACATTTTCGCCATGCCTATAAAGAAATGAAAATTAAGAATTTATGTGAAATAACCTCTAATAACACACCTATCCTATTGCTTAATCAATCCTTCATGCTATACTTGTAAAAAAAAAAGTCCCCTCATTCATCTTCTGTTACCTTAGCTTCTTTATGCCGAAAAGTATTCTGAAATAGTTCAGCAGTTCAGATAAAAAGGAACATAAAACTGTGTGATTCAGAAAAAAATACAAGAATTTTTTTACATATTTGGGCTTTTAATCATTTAAATATTTATAGAGATAAAAATAAACTATCTTCCATCCCTAGAATTTAAAACTAAGGGAAGTAAGAGACTTAAAAGAATAAAACAAAACATGATGATCCATAGCAGACAGGCAAAGGTGTCTTTAAACAAAAACATCTAAAGACTGCGAAGTTTAGGTAAGGGGTCATTTAGTAACAGACACGTGGTAAAAGTAGAGTAAAGGCAAATTAACCTTAATAGTGCCTATCTAAGCAAATACAAGGAAGATTCTTAATCAGTTGATCTCAAATTCTAGGGTCACACTGACAAAGCAATCGAATAGAGAGAACTGCCTCAGGGTCTTTGAAATGCGTTCTCGCCATTATAACCAGAACCAGGAGCAATCTTGTCCCTGGATTCCAAGAGATCTCTTAGTATCTTTCATATCTTCTGTCCAGTATCTGTTAACAGCTAGGTTAGGTATGCAGAGGCAGTGTCTGTCTTTACTGTTGTTTATGTATGTTTAAAATATTACAATGAAATGAACTGGGAATGTTCTATAGGGGAATGGAATGAACACCGACATACCAGGAGATTATCACATTAGACCAAGAAAAGGTGTTGGTAGCTTGAACTGAAATGGTCATCATAGAGATGGAGAAAGACAGATTCAAAAGATATTTAGGTTAAATTCATATGACTTAGTAATGGACCGAATATAAAGCAAGGAAAGTGTCAAAACAGACACTTCTATGGATAGTGGAGTCATTCACTGAGAGAAGAAGAATCCCAAGAGGACCAGGTTGTGGGAGGCTTTTTAAGGGGAGTTAGGTGAAAGGATCATCAATTTGGAATGGCTGAATCTGAGGTGTCTTTGAAACAAGTGGTAGATACGGGTGAAAGAAGGTGAAGGGATTAGTCAAAGGACATATGTGAAGGGTCCAATGGACATGGACAACAGTGTGGGGATTGACTATGGAGGGGGAAGGTGGCAAGGAGGAAAAATTGGGACAATTGTAACAGCATAAAACAATAAAAATTAAAAAATATAAAAATGTTTCTTTATAATACTATTAATTTTAGACCTTCAATATTATCATCAATTCTTTAATCCAATAAAGGAGAAAATTCTGAGAAAAAATGAAACAATTAGTAGAAAATGAATGAGGCTGCTGGGTACATGGGCTTGGAAACAGAGGTCTGGCCTGGAGATGTAAATCTGTGAGTCGCCAATGAATACACAGTAATTTAAGCAACAGATATGAATGAGAGTATCAAAGAAGAGATTGTAGAGAGCACAGATGAAAGAGGATCTAGGACTGAGTCTGTAGAGGTCCAACATTTACTGGCTGAGTAGGATGTTCCTATAAAAAATAGAAAGAGGGAACAGTACTGCAACATGTCATGAAAGTCTAAAAAAATGTTTAAGTAAGAAGTGATTAACATCTACCATTTACTGAGCTATAATACACAGAACAGTGGTCCTCCAAATATATCCGTATTCTAATCCCTGGGATCTGTGATTGTGCTAGTTTACATGGCAAAGGGAAATTAACAGTAAAGATGAAATTAAGGGTACCTATCATTGACTTTAAAATAGATCATCCTGCTTAACTGGATGGGGCCATGGTAAAAAGAATCCTTAAATTTGAGAGAGGGAAGCAGAGGAGGAAGTCAGAGTAACTTGTGAGAACTCTGCCCACTGTTGCTGGATCTGAAGAGGGAGGAAAGGAAGCGGGCCAAGAGCCAAAGACCAAGAGTGGCCTCTAAAAGGTGGAAAGAGCAAGGAAACTGATTGTTCCTTAGAGTCTCCACAGAGGAACAGAGCCCTGCCAACATCTTGATTTTAGGCATGTGAGACCCAATTTAAACTCCTAAATTACAGAATTGTTAAGATAATAAACCTGTGTTGTTTTAAGCCACTAAGTTTATGGTTTGTTAGAGCAGTCATAGAAAACTAATACATGAGCTCTTACTACATATTAAGCATTTTATATGTATTAGCTCAATCTTTACAACTTTCTTGATATGTACAGTTATAAGGAATTTCTACTTTACAAATGAAATAAACAGAGGCTTGCTCACTATGAGGCCTATGTAGTACTGCAATAGCATTATCTTAATTCAGGAGTTATTAGTGACCTTAGTTGGAGCTGTTTCAGTAGAGGATGGGACTGGAGGAGTGAGTAGAAAGTAAAGAAATGAAAACAGTGTCAACAATTCTTTTGAGAAGATTGGCTGTTAACGGGGAAGATGGAAACAGTAACTGGAGTGAAATGAAATTGAGAGTATGGAAGACCTGAGTGTGTTTAAAAGCCAATGAAAAGAATATACTTGAGAAGCTAGTAGCTAGGACAGTGCTTCTAGCACATAATAGCTGCTAAACATTATTAGTTAAATAAAGGGATTTAATTAGTTTAACAAATAAATAAAGTAGGAAGTAAGGTTATAGTTAACCAACTTGCTCAACAAAGATAAAGCCCTGAATCCAGAGCAAACAAATTCCAGAATCCATACTCACTACCAGACACCTGTTTTAACAGAATGTTAACAGTTGAAATGGACAAATTATTATTATTCTTTCCTACTTATCTACTTCTCATCTCACCCATCCCTACACATAATACTGGCATTTTTTTCATTCATTCAATCCATTTTGAGCAATCATGCACCTTCAATTCAGCAACTGTTCATAAATTGCTCAAAAGAACAAAGAATTATCATTGAATATTTAATGAGATCATTCTGTTTAACCGTTAAATTGTAACCAAATAAAAAATTAGGCCCTGGCTGGTGGCACAGTGGATAAGCTGCCAGCCTGTGAACCCAAAGGTTGCTGATTCGATTCTCCAGCCAGGGCACATAACCAGGTTGCAAGCCAGGTCTCCAGCCGGGTCCGTAGCTGGAGGCAGGTGAAAGGCAACCATACATTGATGTCTCTCTCCCTCTCTGCCTCTCTCTGAAAATGGTAAATAAAATCTTAAAAATAAATTAATAATAATAATTAAATGGTGATGGTGGATGAGACTATGTGTGTGTAGGGGCAGGGAATATATAGGCAGCCTATGCTCAATTTTGCTAAGAACCTAAAACTGCTCTAAAAAATGTGTTAAAAAATTAATACTCTCCTAAAATAAACTTAAAATGGTAGCAAAAAAAAAAATTTAAAAGACAGAAAATGAACAGATAATCAAATACAGAATACCTACTTTATTCTAGTAATGACTCCTTCCAGGGTTTTAAACTCTGTTTTTTTTCCTTTCTGCGTACACACCATAGATCTCTGCACAGCTACAAGTTCTCCCTTGACATCACGAAACTGTAGACGAATCTGGGCTCTAACATCTGTTTCTTGAGCAACCTTTCAAGGTAAAATAGAAAAAGAAAAAAATGCCTCCTTATTAAGTATCAGAACATTAGTTCTAAAAGAAAAAAATATAAGCAATCTTACCAAAAATAAGATAATTTAATTTTACTGTTTAATTGATTTACTAAAATTATATATCTCCATTACTCAGCATCACTAAGAAATCAGGTATGTGATTTTTCAAATACATTAATTTTAGTTGTTGAAACACCAAAAGCATTTTGAAAAATATGTTAACTAAATGCTAAAGAAAAGTAGAAATACAGTATAATTTTCCCCCAAACCACTTGAGAGTAAATTGTTCATCTTCTGTCCCATCACCAGTTACTTCCTAAAAAACAAGGTCATTTCCAATCATAAAAATCAGAAAACTGATACTGACATACTAAGTTCTCAGATTCATTCAAATTTTCCCAATTGTCTCACCATGTCTTCTACAATTAAAAAAAAAAAATCCACTTCCAAATTACACACTGTATTACACACTATTCAGAATTACATATTGTTGTCATGTCACCTTAGTTTTTCAGTCTGGAATAGTTCCTCAGATTTGCCTTGATTTTCATGTCTGACATTTTAAAATTACAGAATAGCTCCCCATATTTGTCTTGATTTATGTTATTACTAGGATGTTAACATTAATCTCTTGGTGAAAGTAGTATCTGCCAGTATTCTCCACCATAAAGTTATTTTGTATGATTTTTTTTTTTTTTTTTTTTTTTTTTTTACTACTTTGCTATTAATAAGAGCAGGGGAGAGATGTATTAAGATCATGTAAATATCTCATACCTTATCAGGCTATCCTCCACGAGTTTTTGCATCTTACATGAATTATTACAGCAACAGCCATCAAATAGTGATTTTCTAGTGCCATTATTTCTCCTACATTTATTAAGATTCTGTGAACTTCTAGTCAAGATGGATGAGTAGCTAAAAGCTGTGCCTATCTCCTCCCATGAGCACATTAAAATTACAACTAAGTTTCAGAACAAACATCACTGAGAGCCACATGAAAACCAGCCAAATAGAAATCCCATAACTAAGGATATAAAGAAGCTGCATCAAGAGTGGAAGGAGAGGGAGAGATGCAGAATGGGAAGGTCTCACACCCAAAGTGTGGCAATTAATTTAAAAAACCACACACACACACATAAAAACAAAGTGTGGCAATTAAGAATCATAAGGGTGCCCTGGCCTGTGTGGCTCAGTTGTCTGGAGCTTCAATCAATCCAATAGGCCAAAAGGGTGTGGATTCAATTCCCGGTCAGAGCACATACACAGGTTGTAGGTTTGATTTCCTGGTCAGGGTGCAGAAAGGGCAGCCAATTGATGTTTCTTCCCCGCCCCCCCACCCCCCTCTTTCCCTCCCTCCCTAAAAGCAATGAAAAGATATCTTCAGGTGAGGATTTATTTATTTAGTTAAAAAGATTTTATTTATTATTTTTAGAGAGAGGGGAAGGGAGAAAGGCAGAGAGGGAGAGAGACATCAAGGTATGGTTGCCTTTCACCTGCCTCGAGCCATGGACCTGGCTGGAGACCTGGATTGCAACCTGGTTATGTGCCCTGCCTGGGAAGTGAACCAACAACCTTTGGGTTTGCGGGTTGGCACCTTATCCACTGTGCCACCAGCCAAGGTGGGTGAGGATTAAAACAATAAAAAAAGGAAAGAAAAAGCAGGAGGGCTATATGGGTTGCATATAAGAAACAACAGGTCCCAGCCCTGGGCACCAGTGCTAGGAAAAGGAGTCCCCACAACATCTGGCTGTAAAAACCAGTGGGGATTGAGTGCAAGTGAGCCGGAGGTAGAGAGCAAGTTGCCCTCTTAATGGGTCTGTATATGAACTCACCAGTTAACAAACTCAGTCACTTTGGGCTTCAGAGCAGGGACAGCAGTTTAAAAAGTGCCAGCGACATGTGGGGAGGAACCAGCTTCAGGGCAAGGGGGACAAGAGTCTGGGAAGCTATCCCTGGGAGAAAAAATGCTGGCAGGCATCATTACTCCTTTGTTGAATACTCCTCCCACTCAGCTGGCAGGTGCAAAGAAGCACCAAATCTGAGCTCTCCATTAATCTGGCTAACATCCTAGTGACTCCCTGAGACCCTGCCTCACTCAAGTTAAGTGCCTGCCTTGAACCTCTTCCAGTGCCTGCTCCACACAGGTGGGCTGTCTCGGGTCATGCTGCAGACCTTCCTAAAATCTCTCAAAGGTTAACAAACCTCAGACAAGCAGCAGCGGACCTCAGTGTCCCCAGTACGCAGCCCAAGCCCAGCATAAACAATGACTGGCCTCAACTTGCACTGTAACTCCCATCAGGTGGCCATAATCCTGAAATAAGTCGTGGCCAGTCTTAGCTTAAAAAATAACTTCAACTAAGCAGCCATAGCCAGGCACAAGCCAGCAGTGGCCTCAGCCTACATTAAGGTGTACATCAAAAAGGCCTAAGCTCAGCACAAGCAGCAGCTGGCTTCATTTCAACGAAGCCCAACACCAGCAGCAATCAACCGCATGTTGCTTTGTAGCTTCTACCAGGTGACCTCCAACTCAGCACAAGTGGCAAGTGACCTTGTCTTGCACTGGAACCCCTCCCAAGAGGCTCCAAAGCCAACACTCCCAACTGGCCAGGTTCAGACCACACCAAAGCACCACCGAACCAGCTCCGCAAATGATATACCCAAAGGGCAGACTCAGCAAGCAAGGGAGCTCACCAAAGCAGCGCCCTCTCCATGGTGTCAGCCCCACACAACAGCTCTGTAGTCACAGCCAGCACTCGAAGCTAGTTAGCCTGAGGGTCGATCAAACTCTATAATATGCCTAATTACAATAGAAGGACACACACAACCCACATAAGGGGCACCCCTGAAATACTTGGCTAAGGTAACCAGAGACAATGCCACTGGGACTCACAGAACATGTCCTACGTAAGGCCACTATGAGAAGACTGCGAGACACAGCAGATCTACCTAACACAAAGAAACACCTGCAGGAAGGCAATCAAAATGAGGAGACAAAGAAATGTGTCCCAAATGAGGAAGGAACATCCAATGGAGTAAAAACAGTCTCTTCAACAAATGGTGTTGGGAGAACTGGACAGCAACATGCAAAAAGATAAATCTAGACCACCAACTTACACCATACACCAAAATAAACTCAAGATGGATAAAGGATTTAAACATAAGCAGTGCCACCATAAAGGTCCTGGAGAAAAATATAGGCAGTAAACTTTCGGATATCCTCCACAAAAATATGTTTACTGATACTTCACCAAGGGCAAAGGAAATCAAAGAATGAATCAACAAATGGGACTATATCAAATTGAAAAGTTTCTGTTCAGCTAAAGAAAATATCAGCAAAATTCAAAGGGAACCAACTGTATGGGAAAACATAATTGCCAATGATACCTCAGACAAGGGTCTGATCTCCAAAATACATAAAGAACTAATGCGACTCAACACCAGGGAGACAGACAG